>CM016728.1:23454527-23576531 GCA_005771605.1 Scutellaria baicalensis
TAACCAATGTTCCCTCCTGAGTGGAGGAAGAGAGGACGTAGAAGGATTACTCCACCTTCGAACCTCTATACATCCTTGCGTCTTTAATTGCTTACTGCACTTCATGCATACTGTAAGGAACATAATGTAAAGATTTTGATGAATGATAAAACGTGTAACAAGCTAGGATCCTATGTATTAGACTCCCTTGTAATATTCTTTAAATCAGGATCAGTAAGCTTGAAAATCAGAGACTGAAGGTTAAAGACCTTACTGCACAAAATCGCTGAGACAAACATCTACAGCAGGCTGCTTCAGGTAGGCTACTGGCTGCACATTATCCAAGGATGCTGAGATGTATAAAGAGGATACTGAAGTATTAGAAAGCTCCAGCTACCTGAGAAGTAGCGGTTATCTCGAAAGAGGTGCTCAAACGTTTACGGTAGGCACAAGCTGCAGTTACAACCAACTAAGCGATGCCACGTATCAAAAAGCAAAAAGGAAAAGTCTGAAGCTATGACAGACTAGGACGGCGATTGCAGCTTCTGAGTGACAACCTGAGCAAACAGTGTACGAACAAATCAAGAAGTGTCACGTCACTCCAAAGAGGCAACAAACCAGATGATCTCTCTAACGAACAAAATTCAAATCGCCTATAAATACAAGAAGACTGGGACTTGAAGTGTACATAAAACTCTCACAATCAGAACGCTCAAGATATTCACTGTAGATCATTCACAAACACTTAGAAGTTTCAAGTTCAGTCTAAGTAGCAAGCTACTCTCAACTTAAAGAGTTTAACTGCTTTAAGCTTGCTGCCTGTGCTACTAGAGTTTTATTTCCTTTGTTAGACTGTGTGGAGTTGCTTGATCAGAGGGTGTGCCTGATCAAGTATTTTCGCTCTTAGTAGAAGAGCAAGAGTCCTGTGTGGGCTAGAGGTTTTGCTCTTAGTAAGAAGAGCAAGAGTCCTGTGTGGGCTAGAGGTTTTGCTCTTAGTAAGAAGAGCAAGAGTCCTGTGTGGGCTGGAGGTTTGGTCACTGTGCAGTAACCCTGTGTGGGAAAGACTGGCAGTTCTCGTTAGGTTTAGGTTGTCTAAGTGAGGCTTGTGTAAATCAACCATTTTACCTAATGAAAGTCCCTCCTTGTGTAGGAGAAGAGAGGACGTAGAGGGATTACTCCACCCTCGAACCTCTATAAATTGTTGTGTTTTTTACTGTTGTTTATCTTCGTTATATTAACGTATATTTAAATCTACCTACTGCATATCATCTCTAAGCATAGTATCGGTTTTCAGGAAAACAGGTATTGTTTTGAAAAGTATTTCCGCTGTGCATAATACTCTTTTATCTCAAATTTCAAGTTAACTGCTTAAGCAGCAACCTTCGAACTAAGAAAAAATTGCAAATATTTAGTAGGCTTATTCACCCCCCCCCCCCTCTCTAAGCCTACTACCACTTGGGACCAACAAGTGGTATTAGAGCGAGTTGGATTAAACGTCCGATCTAACTGATCAATCCTGGATCCTCTTTTCTGAAAACGCTTAGTTTTAAAAGCATTATCATCATGGATTCTCATAAAGTGCCTATGTTTTCCATTGATGAATATGATCATTGGAAGATTCACATGCAGACACATTTATCAGCCATGCATGATGAAATGTGGTACGTTATCACCGAAGATCCACCGAGGATTACTAAAGTCAATCCACTATTTGCTAGAGCTGCAGATGAAGCAGCTGATAGGCAAAAAGATATAGGAGCCATTCCACATCCAGCCATTCTGGACAAACCAACAGAGGAATAGATTGCCGATGAAAGAAGAAGAGCAAATCTTGATAATGTAGCAAAGAACGCTCTATTCCTTACTCTTGACAAAGGAACCTTCAGCAAAATAAAGACTTGCAGAACTGCCAAAGAAATCTGGGAAAAGCTTGAGCAAATATGCGAAGGCACTGAGCTCACAAAAGAAAACAAAGTCTCAACGGCAACACAAAAGTTCGAGCTATTTGAAATGATGTTTGGGGGAAACCATAGAGCAAATGGATCTAAGGTTCACAACCATCATTAATGAGCTCGAGTCTCTGGATAAGGTCTACACTTAAAAGGAGAAAAACATGAAGGTACTAAGAGCACTCCCTGCTGAATGGGACAACAAAACAACAACAATGAGAGTGTCTATGGACTTAAAGTCTATGAGCACATTCGATCTCTTCTCAGACCTCAAAGCCTTTGAGTTCGACATCAACAGAAGAAAGATGAAAACTGAAGGAAGCAACTCAAGGGTCACTGCATTAACAGCAAGACAACCTCAAGAAGTGACGAAGTCTAAAGATCAAAATAACTGATTTGGAGGCCACTGCAGAAGAGGACATGTCACTACTTCTGAAAAGATTTCAAAAATTCATGAGAAGGAACTCAAGAACCGATGGCTTCAGGAAAAAACAAAGTGAAACTGGCACCAGTGGGCAACCACCCCATACAAACTCCAAGGCCACAGACCTCTACTACAACTGCAAAAAGCTAGGTCACTATGCCAGAGAATGTCCATATCCAGAAGTGCACAAATATCCAGAAAATGAACGGAAAATGAGACAAGAAAGAAAAAGGCAAGAATATCAGAAGTTAAGGGCGCTACTTGGTGAGGCAGAATCTTCTCAGGCAGCTACACCTGATAAGACACCTAAGAAGGATGAATCAACTACCGATAGTGATTCGGAGGACTCATCATCAGACAATGAAGCTCTGATCTGCCTCATGGCCAAAAGTGACGACTCTGAAGATGAGGTAATATATTTAAACTCTCTTGTTCAAATTAATGAAAGGATGAATATGATATGTGCCTTTAAACAAATCATGAGCGACTTTGAGCAAATCACTTCAACTCATGAAGAGTTAAAATTAGAGAACATAGAACTTAGGAAAGAGCATGTTACATTAGAAAGACAATTAGCGCTAGAAATGTCAAAAAGCCAAGCATCCAGTAACCTCAAAGCTGAAATCAATGAGTTCAGATTACAGGTCACTAAGCTAGTAAATGAAAAGAAGGTTCTTGTTGAAACCATTAATATCTTCAACAAATCTTCTAAAGACTTAGATGTTATGCTAAAAATTCAGAGAAGTCTAAAAGATTATTCTGGTATAGGTTTCTGTGAAGAGAACTCTACTTCGGTTGCTAGTACCTCAAAGGCACCTACGTTTGTGCCTGCAACCATTCCTCATCAAAATGAATTATCTAATCTAGGGGGAAGCACAAGCACAAATGTAGAAAGACTTGTAGAAAAAGAAAAGAAAAATTTTAGAACTGATGATGAATCTGAATCTATCAGAAGTTGTCTCCAGCAACCTAGGTATGCTAAAAATAGGAACTATAGACAACGATCTAGGAAGTTTATAAGAACTCATTTGTCATGTGTACCAGAGATGTATGGAATCTTCACCTCCAGAAAGTAAATGAGGAAATCACATGTATATATACAGTATCCTAAGAATACTTGGGGCAATCCAGGATCCATCAAGACTTACAACCAAAAGAATGTTGTAAAGCAAATATGGGTTCCTAAAATGAGAACTGAAACTAACAAGAAAGGACCCGTACTTATACTACAAGAAATACGCTAATAGACAACTGATATTATCTGTTGTCTAAGTGGAAAAATATCTGATGTCTATGGCGGTGTTGTAAAAAGTCGCTAATAGACAACATATATTATCTGTTGTTGTTTATAGAAACAACAATAGATTTGCAACACGTAAAATCTGTTGTGGTTTTCTATGAGGTCAACTGATATTAACTGTTGTTATTTTGTCTGAAGTGTTGTAAATTTTCCGAATTATTAGCCTTACTATCTGTTGCGGCTGTAATAGACAACATATTTTATCTGTTGTCGTTTTCAAAAACAACAACATATCCGCAACAGGTAATATCTGTTGTTGTTTGTGATTCGGACAACAGATATCCGCAACATGTAAAATTTGTTGTCGTAAGTGCAAATGACAACATTGAAGCTCTGTTGTTGTTGTATCCGTTGTCAATTCAATATATTTAACAACATGTTTAATCTGTTCTCTTTTCCCAATACATTGATGTCTAATTGCTGCATATTATTACAAAAAATCTATAATACTTGAAAATGTCAACAAGACAAAAAAAAAAAAAAAGCATAGACATTTCAATTAATTTCCCAGCAAGTTAAACGTATATACACTGAGTTGTCTACTTAAAGTACGCAAAATGTAGGAAACTAAATGATTCAAAGCATCAAAGGTGCATACTAATATCATATATGTCAAAACTAGTTTTGCATACTAATTAGTTGATAGTTTAAACATGCATGTACATGTCACGCTAACCAAAATATACTTCATATCTACACATCAAAAAGAGTCAGCATATGTTCAGTGTATTCACATGAAATCCTTCAATGAAATCTTAAAGACTCACACCTGCATTATTCAAAATATATAATTATAATAATCTCACAACCTGTTTTTCACAATGAATTCATTCTTATAAAAAACATATGAAGTTCTAACCGTATCCTTTATATATAATCTTGCACGCAATCCGCCCACTCAGATCGCACTTCATCGATTTCTTCTTCAGTGTATTCTTTTTGTGTGAACTGTGAATAACCACAAGCCAGTCTCACATACTCATGTAATCATTGCTAACAAAGAGATAATCAGAATAAAATAAACTTGAAAATAAGGAAAAGGTTAGAAGAATACTATTGATCGTAGTGAAGCCTGATCAAATGTTTTAACCTTTTCAGTTTTCTCTCTCATTGAGCGCATTACATAATAACCACATTGCAGTGCATTAGGTTGGCGAGGACCCTATATTAGAAATTAAATGTAATGAAAAGAAGTTATCATTAAAGAAGTAGTCAATTACAAGTAGATTTACCTTTAGTAGTTCCCACATTGGATTCTTTTTACCTCTCTTTTGCTTGCTAACATTAAAAAATGTTATTGCCCTGCAGACATGGATATAATTTTAGATGAATTAGAATGTGACTAAGCCAATTAATATCAACAATGAGTTGTATCTACCAACTTACATATTCACAATATGTTTCCAGTCAAGATCTCGGATGCGAGGACCAAGAGAATCTAGGATATATACAATCTCCTTGTGTGGATCAATCATAGTAAGAATCCAATGTTCACTGGCATGTTATAATAATAGTTAAATTGCATGGGCATAGTCAAACTTCAGTTTGTAAACTTAACACATATTCATAATTCTCTTACTCACCCTATATTGCAAGACACCAAGACCAATTGATTAGGCTTCGCATGGCACAACCTTATTGCCAAACCACGTGCTGCCAAAACACGTGCTCTTTTTTCCATGAGTTCTGTCTTCTTGTCTTCACCTTGGGAGTTCACTTGAATATGTGGCAGCAAATGTGGATTCATAAATAAAAATCTGTCAAGTTTCCCTTTTTTTCAGCTCAACTTCTAGTAATGCAATGCGTGCATCTTGATCTTTCCATGTTTTCCTTTCAACTTCCAATTGTGCAATTCGTGCATCTTGGTCATTCATCTTTCTCTTTGCCTCTAACAATTCTTTCTTGTACTCCTTGACTATGTGTCCACCAACATCCTTCTTTGAATTATTGAAATTGAAGTACATTGTTGGAGTAACATGCCCTCCAATCCCTCTCACACGTCCATCATTTTCCTTTGATTGTAAAGCCTTTGGAATAATACCATCCTGAATTCCTTTCAAATGAAGTTTGCCTTCTCTCCTTTTTTCTATATATTCATCCTGAAGAGTAAATTATATAAGAATAATGACATAAAGCTAGAATTTCAGAAAAAAAACAGCATTACAACAAAGCTAGAATTTCAGAAACAAAAACATTACAACAAAAGCTGGAATTTCAGAAAAAAACAGTATTACAACAAAAATGGCTTCAAAACTGCCAATCCCACCAAATCCCAGACCTAAAACTTGAATTTCAGCATGCACAACATTGCATAAAGATAAGTAGGAAATGAAAGCTGAAGTTTAATAAAAAATAAAATAAATTTGATATACAATGGCTTTCACTTTATCCTGCAGCTCCTTGCCTTCAAATTCCCCATCTTTATTCATACGTGCTCGCTTCCATAGAATAGCTCTATTTATTTCAATGTCATCACCCAACTCATCCGCCTACAAAGAAGACAATTCATTTCAATTACGTCTCCTAGTATAAAGTATTTTATGCAATATTCAATATGTACTTACTATTTCTTCAGCCAATCCTGAATAACCTTTACGAGAAAGTAGATGGGGATACATGTTCTTCTTTCTCCTATTCTTCAATTCTTCACTTTGTTTCTAGCATGTTAAGCATCAAATATAACATTGTGGTTAATTATACATAATAAATGATAAGAACATGTAAGAACTCATCAAGAAGCTTACTTGAAAGTCCTTTGATATGCGACTGATAACAAATGCACTCCAATCTTCTTGTGAAATACCATAGCCAGCGGCTGTTTTGTTCAATTTCTCCGGATCATTCTGATTCTTGAAAATGATATCCTGAGTGAGGTGTGTTTTATACTAACGCCACTTATCATTTGATGATTTCAAACAATTATTCTTCCATCCAGAGTGAACATTGTAGACCATCTAAATCCAAAAACAAAAAAAAAGGATTATCAGCAACCAAATAACCATATGAAGTTGAATTATGTCAACATGCTATTAATACTTACATTTACAGACTCCCATATTAATTCCTTAATGTCATTGGGCACTTGCTTCCATGTTTTGTAATTGATGTTCACTTTCTCTCGAGTAAGAACTCCAATGTAACTCTGCATTTCAGCACCATCTTTTCCAATTGGCTGCCCAAAATGATTAAATGAAATATCATTCTTCACCCCCTGAGCCCTTTGGACAGAAAGTTTATCCATAAATGTTCGACCTCTATGGGATCTTATTGATTGTGCATCCATGCTAGTCTCTTTATCATCAACATCCGATCCGAATTCATCCTTACCTTTGAATGCAGTTGCACCTTCTCCGGATCTATTACTTTGTCCATCATGTGTGTGATCATCAACACACCCTATCTTCGACTTCGCACGAGTGAACATGGAAACCATGGCTCCTGTTAAACAACAAATGAAAACAAAAATCAGTACATGATAATTTCATGGTATGTATAAGAAACATCCAAAGAATTAGGGTAGAGATGGTTGTCACCACCTACGAGTCACACCAAGACCTGTTAATAAAGAACCAAATGAGAATAAATAATCACCTACAAGCAGCAATACAAAACCAATATACAAGGATTTCAGTAAAAGCAGCACAACAAAAGGAGGAATAGAAAATATAGGACTCAACCTCCATGATGGACGTGATACCAATCAAATCCACTAGCTTCTTAAAAACATCTTGATGAGCCTGAAAGGAAGCAATATCATTAGGAAAATAGAAAATTCCAGAGTGTAAATAATCATAATTAAACAATACCAAGCTTAAAAACCAAAAGCAAATCTTTTTTTTTTATACATCTCTGCAGAAAATGAAGATTATATTTCAGTCAATAAATGAAGTAAAAAAGCATCCCCCTCTAAATCAGCTTTCAGAAATATGTAATAGCATCTCCATTCAGAAAATTCAATTAACAGGATTCAAGAGAGCATTTGTGATGATAATGGTCTGTGATAATAAAAGATTATAAGGCTCAAACTATGCAATTTCATGATGAACGAAAATATATATGTAATCTCAATCATCTTATGACTCCCATGAGTTGAGAGAACACCAAGTAAGATTTAAGCAATTTACAAAACAGGACATAGCAAATACAAAAGAATTCAACAGATTCATTGTCCTTTAGCGTGGAAAACGAAAATATCTTAAGAGTTTTACAATGATCATCTTGACATAATTCATCAGTGGAACAGTCTTCCACAGCATTAAGCATACCACAACCTTCAGAATACCAAATATTTATCAAGCAATATCAGAATCAACACTAAGTAGCAAATATTGCACAAGTTTAGGAGTAATCAATCCAAACCTTGCTAAAATACCTAGCCAATAATGCACTGTGATGACGGTTTGGCTCCAGAAAAGAGAAGAGCAGATTAATAAGCTGCAACAAGATAGAGATGTCGATTGAACAATCATGTGGAGTTACTATCAAATTTTACATGAACAAATGCTCTTTTTAATTGTATAATAGATGATCTCACCTCCTCCCCATCCACTAGTGTCTTCAAGATGACATCAATTTCACAAGTAAAAACTTCACAGGCAATGAAAGGAAACGTACAAAGTGCAAAATAGATCAGATATCAAGTAAAATCTGCCCAAAGGATTACTAAACTGGACTAACATTCCTTTCTTGCCTATGTTAATTCTTTCCCATAATAAATTCTTAGAAATAATCAGTTCCTTCAAAACATGAATGGAAACTTGAAATTTGAACGAACTCATCTACTTTAATACTTTAAGAAAGTTTGAGCTTGTGTATTTGTAGATTCAAGACCGAAACTAACCTGGTGATTCAAGCAAGACCTCAAATTCAGCAGTGGCTCGCCGTCGACTGCTCGGAGACAACAACCTAGCTTTCCTCTGCTTCTATTCGCCGCCGCTGCTTAGTTATCACAGCCGTCGCCGTCGCTGCTTTGCCGTCTCCGCCGACTGCTCTGCTTCGCCGTCAACAGTAACTTCGAACTTCCTCCGTTGCTTAATCGAATTTCTGGGATTGTTGATTGTGCCCTAGAACATTGAAATGGGTTTTGGAGATTTTGGGGGGTTTTGGGAGGGTTTTTCGATTTTCCCTCTATTTTCAAATTCTTTTTTTTTCTTTTTTCTTTTTTCTTTTTTCTTTTTTTTTGATTAGTTTTATTAATTTATATTCAAATTAATTTAATTTTCATTAGTTTTGGGATCTTTTTTTCATTCTACCAGCACTTATGTATATATTTTCATTAGTTCTATTAAATTATATTTAGAAAACTCATATATTATAATGTGATTAAGGGATTTAATTCCACACTTAGTCATATAATAAAGATTATATTATAAATTAAACCAAAATATATAAATTTGTAGTATGTTATATATATGTTATATATATATATAAATTATATAATTATATAAATTTATAGTCACAACACACTTTTAACAACAGATATTATCAGTTGTATATGAGTAAATTGCACGCTAATAGACAACAGATATGAAGTGTTGTTAAAGTTGTTGTCTATTCTCGAGAAAACATGGGAATAGACAACAAAGCATAAAATTTGTTGTCTATTAGGGTAAAAACACGCTAAAAGACAACAGATTTCTTAATATTTGTTGTAAATATTAGTAATGACAACAGTTTAAACAAAATCAGTAGTCTATTCAGTGTTGTCTATTGGCGAATTTCTTGTAGTGTTATATGGGTACCTAAAAGAAAGTGATTTCTCTTGTAAGTGCAAGATTTTGTGACTAGGAACAGCAAAGAAATATGGTATATCGATAGTGGCTGTTCAAGGCACATGACAGGAAACCAGAAAAACCTTATGAACTATAAAGCTTCAAGAGGACCAAAAGTCATATTTGGAGATAATTCCAGAGGAAGCACAAAGGGCACTGGTGATTTAATCAAGGGGAAGGTTTGCATCAAGGAAGTATCCCATGTAGAAGGTTTAAAGTACAATCTTCTAAGCATAAGTCAATTTTGTGACAAGGGCTACAGTGTAGAATTTAGTCTCAACAAGTGCCTCATCAAAGACAGCAAAACTCAAGAAATCAAGCTAACCGGAATCAGGAAGGGAGACATCTACATTGCTGAATGGGACTCAGCAACTACTGCCACATGCTTCATTGCCAAAGGTACTTCTGAAACTAGGTGGCTATGGCACAAGAGATTGAGTCATCTGAACTTCAAGACTATGAATAAGTTGGCCAGAAGAGGACTAGTTAAAGGATTACCTGATATAGTTTACAAGAAAGAAGCTGTCTATGGAGCATGCCAGAAAGGAAAACAAATAAAAAGCTCCTTAAAAAACAAAACTCTTCGATCTACAGAAAGGATACTGGATATGCTCCATATGGATCTTTTTGGACCAATTGATCTGATTAGTATATCTGGAAAGAAATACACCTTAGTAGTAGTAGATGACTACTCAAGGTTCACTTGGACAATCTTCCTTGCAAAGAAGTCTGATACTCAGCAACGTTTGCCAGAATTCCTGAAAAGGCTGCAAATAGAAAAGTGTCTGAGCATAGTAAAGATCAGAACAGATAAAGGAACTGAGTTACCAACAAATTCATAAAAGACTACTGTTCAAACAATGGAATCAGGCATGAATACTCAGCAGCAAGGACGCCTCAGCAAAATGGAGTTGTCGAATGATGTAATAGAACTTTGAAGGAAGCCACAAGAACAATGCTAGCTGAAGCTGGGCTACCAAAGAGATTTTGGGCAGAAGCAACCAACACAACATGCTACATACAAAATAGATGCCTGATAAACAAGGATCTAAACAAGACACCCTACGAGCTGTGAATTGGATAAATCTCACATCAACAACAACCATGTTGAATATATTGATGTGAAGTTACCAAACCTTCAACATGTGGATGGAATGCTACCATCCCAAACTATATATGTCCCTGACATGCAGGTACCTACTCAGACACAGGAACCTGAAGATGATCAGACTGTAGACCTGAATCAGAACCTAAATGAGGGGGAACCCCAGCAAGTCGATGAAGCAAGAAGAAGATGGCTAAAAGATCACCCCAGAGACTTAATTATCAGAGATTACACATCTGGAGTAAGAACGAGAAGAGCAAATCTGTACGAAGCAATGTTCTCTTGCTTCATATCACAAATAGAACCAAAACTTCCAGAAGAAGTTCTAAAAGATACCAACTGGATTCAAGTCATGCAAGAAGAACTGAATGGGTTTGAGAGGAATCAAGTCTGGTACCTGGTTCCCAGCCCACATATCAAAGAGTCATTGGAACCTAGTGGGTATTCAAAAATAAATTAGATGAAGAAGGACAGGTTGTAAGGAACAAGGCTAGACTAGTGGCAAAAGGGTACTGCCAGGAGGAGGGCATTGATTTTGATGAAACTTTTGCTCCAGTAGCCATACTTGAAGCAATCAGAATCTTTCTAGCATATGCAGCTCATAAGAATCTCACTATGTACCAAATGGATGTGAAGAGCGCTTTCTTGAATGGGTTTCTGGTAGAAGAAGTTTATATTGAACAACCACCCGGATTTGAAGAATATGCTGATAAGATGGTGTATAGATTGAGAAAAACACTTTATGGATTGAAGCAGGCGACAAGAGCATGGTATGACACGTCAAAATATCTACTGAATAATGGATTCAAGAAGGGTAAAGTGGATAAAACCCTGTTCAGAATCCAAGATGGAGACAGCATCCTGCTTGTTCAGATCTATGTGGATGATATCATTTTTGGATCTACCAATAGAGAGCTATGCAGGAAGTTTTCCATCTTGATGCAGTCCAAGTTTGAAATGAGCATGAAGGGAGAATTAAGTTTCTTCCTTGGATTGCAAGAAAAGCAGCTCGATCAGGGGACCTTCATAAATCAAATGAAGTATACCAAGGAGCTGATCAACAGATTCGGAATGGAGAATGACAGTATAGTAAGCATTGCAATGCACACTTTAAAAAGTCTAGATAGAGACAAAGATGGAAAAACAGTTGACATCACAAGATACAGACCAGATATTATGTTCGCAGTGGGAATGTGTGCAAGATATCAAGCTGCACCTAAAGAATCTCATCTCACAGCAGCAAAAAGGATAATTAGATATCTCAAAGGAACCGAAGAAGTAGGCTTGTGGTATCCAAAAGAAAGTGATACCAAATTAATTGGATATACTGACTCTGATTTTGCAGGTTGCAACATTGACAGAAAAAGTACTAGTGGAACTTGTCAGATGCTAGAGAATCGCCTAGTATCTTGGATCTGCAGGAAGCAAACATCAATGCCACATCCATAGCCGAAGCTGAATATGTTGCTACAGGAAATTGATGTGCGCAAATCTTATGGATCCAACAACAACTTCGAGATTACGATATAGTAGAAAAAAATACTCCAATCATGTGTGATAACACAAGTGCAATCGCAATCACGCACAATCCAGTCTTTCACTCAAGAACCAAACACATTGATGTTAGACATCACTTCATCAGAGATCACGTTGAAAAGAAAGACATCTCTCTAGAAAAGATTCATACCAATCAACAGTTAGCTAACATTTTTACAAAGCCTTTCTGTGAATCAAGATTTTCCTTATTGAGAAACGAATTGGGTATTATCAAATTAAGCTAAAACTTCTAACATATTTGTTAAGTACTTTACAGCTCAGGAGGAAGCGCAGAAACCATTTTTAAGAAAGAACGCTGGAAGAGGTTGCTGTTAAAAGTCCCTGATGAAGGTAGCTGATGAAGCCTACTGAAAGATACATCACCAAAAGTCACCTGGTGTATTAATCATCACACAGGAACCCACGAAGCGCATGATAAAAGGAAAATGTCAATCCCAAAATGTGACACATCAAATCAGGGCAGTTTACCCAATAAGAGGTGGCAGTATTTGCAGATAAGTCCCTAAAGATCTTTGAAAAGACAAAAAGCAAATCAGCGCATTAAATGCAAAAATCCTCAACCGCAGGATGAGAAACCATTCAAATTCTGAAGAGATCCACACCGTGAATCAATATACAGGGAGTTTTTCTATATATAAGAAACTTACACTTGTTCAAATTCTTTTTTACGCTCTCATATCTGCTGAACTCTCTAACCTTCTGCAAATAAGCAACCTAGCGATATTTCTTGCGTTCATCTCTATCTTTTTGCAGAAAACTCACCTACATCACTACTTTTCTAAATGGCACCCAAAGTCACACAAGTTATTGATGGTCGTCTCGTTGATGAGAAAACCCTACTGAAAGCAATGCGAGATGAAGGTCACTCCATTGACCTAATGCAGATGATACTAAACGGTCTCCATCAATCCAAGGTAATGGATTTCTGCTCACGCTACATGGAACCCTACTGCGAGGACTTGGTTATACAGTTCTACAACAACGCTGAAATATCTAAAGACAAAATGAAGATCATGTCCAAGATAGGGAAGAAAACAATCGAGGTCACTGCTAGTCTCCTAGGTAAAACCTTTCAACTGCCTACTGAAGGAATGGATGGCGGCGAGTTAGCCACCTATGGAGAATCAATGATTGAAGAATAGTTGAAAATGTTTACAGGCTCAGAGGATCTAGTGACACTGAACAAGAGTTGCAACAAAAAGCTTTTTCTTGTGGAATATCAAATGCTTCATGATATATGCTGCTATATTATTGAAAACCGATCCGGCTCCTTCGACAAATGTACCAACCTGAGGTACAGGATGATGATGGCTCTGATGGAGGCAGAAGACATAAACTGGGCCGAGTATGTGTTCTCTAGGCTCAAGGAGGAGGTTGAAAAGAAAGTGGGAAAACCTACCTGTGGGCTAATGATCAACACTTTTTTAAGGCTTGTAGGTCACGATCTGTCAAAGGGTAAGCCCATTCAAAAGGGAAGTTCCTAGGTTATGGCAGGATTTTTGCCAAGAAAGGAACTGAGGGTTCCCCAGTAACCAGAAAGGATCAAGCAGTAAAAGGAAAGAGATCTCAAAGAAAGGAGGTTCAGGAAACTTCATCTGAGGGGAAAAGCTCAGCAGCCGTTTCCTCTCCGCCAAGGTAAGAGAAGGAAGTAAGGAGTACAAGGGCAACGGCGAAACAAATGGTGAGAAGGAAGCTAAGGATCTCTGATGATGAAGTAACACCCTCATCTGTGTTAATCCTCCATGCTCCTCCAAGGAAAGATCCGGATGATGACAAGTCGGGTTTTGTGTGCGTTTCTTATGCTTAATGTGATCGTTTTTGTAATTAAGTTATCACTACTTTGTTGCATTAACCTGATATTTGTCATACTCGTCTCGATGGCTTTGATTTTGCATTTTATATGAATTCCAGGTTTGTTTGAAAGACAAATCAAGAGTGAGAATACAAGGGGTGTAGTCGCGTGGCCGAACGGGAAGAAGAAGCCCAACATTGAGGCCTTCAATGTTGAGAATGAGAATATTAATTGCTATTGACGTGTTGGAGGCCCAATCCACCAAGCCCATTTCCTCTCAATCCAGCCTTGTGAACAAAGAAAGGAATTAATTATTTCCATTTTTGTTGTCCATTATGGAGAGATTCAAGCACTTAATATTGGAAGGAGTAAAGGATGAAAGGCTGAATTTTGGGATCTAAATTGAGAGGGTAAAAAGCTGGAAAAAGAGGGAGGCAGGCTGCAGAAGAGGAGATTTTGAGAAGAGAAGAAGAAAAACACTTTTTACCTTTTATCATTTGTATTTTTGGATAATGATGCTTAGAGGCTAGTTCACCTTTTCTAGTCCGAGGAGACACTAAACCTTGAATGATTCGCCCGTTTTTAATTGAGTAGTAACGATTTCTTACTCTTATCTCGTTTTCTTCGTTATTTGATTTTATGCTTTACATGTTTGATTGATGAATTTGTTGAGATTGACCACCTTAATATGTTTGTTGATCGATTCTAGCTAATTCGCATGATTTAATCCGTAATTGTTAAATTGTGTGAATACAGTAGCAATTGAAATAACGAAGTCTAGATCGTATGATACGAACGTTTCGTTTTCATAGTCTAGTTTGCTCTATTATTTTGGATCGTTAATGCATCTTGTGGGTTGAATCTTGAATACATGTTTTGAGGTTATTCATTGAGATAGTTTGATTAGGGGTCGTACTTTCTAATCAATAAACTTAAGAAATAATTCGAACTAGTTCGGTCGTACCGCTGGTTTAGGGGCAAGATTCGAGATAGGGTATAGATAATCGGGGCTATCTTTAAAATTGGAAGAATCGTTCTAGGTGAGGTTATCCGAGGGCTAGATTGTTTAATTCATTGATATCTCTCTCATTTTTTTATTTTTGCAAATTCTTGTGATGCATGATTTCGATTTCTGTTCAACAAACCAATCACCCCCCATATTTTTATCGCTTTCTATACACGAAATTATCAATTGAATTACACTATTCCCTGTGGATTCGACCCCTTGCTTATCCTACTACATAAGTAGATAGTCGAGGTGAACATTTATTTTTTGGGTGCCGGCGACAGCGCACCAAAATTTTGGCGCCGTTGCCGGGGAATAGTCGCTGATTTGATTGAATTTTTCGTGTTTTATAATTATTATTTTAAAAAAAAAGTTCTAAGTTTTCGTCTGTTCTGCTCTTGATTATTTTATTTCTGGTCTACACTAACACTGACACCCTCAGTGTCTATTGAGTTCTTGTTTTAGTGAATGATCACAAGGTCAAATCGTAGTGCACAACTCGAATTGAACCCAGAGATAGAGAGAACAGCCAGACGACTCAGGAAAGAGACTCGAGCACGTCAGCATATCAACTTTATACCGACAAGAGGAACGAGTAGTGAAGAAGGGATTGATACTAGTGGAAGGTTGAACTTTGAACCAGAATCTGAAAACATGGAAAGAGAACATGGAGTTGAAGGGAATGCAGCAGGAAGATGTGAAGAGAGAACAATGCTGGAGTTGGCAAACCCAACTATAAACCATCAACCACTCTGCATTACTATTCCTGCTCTCACTCCTAATGTGAATTTTGAGCTTAAATCGGGATTAATTCACTTATTACCTTCTTTTCATGGTCTTGCAGGAGAAAACCCACACACGTTTCTGAAGGAATTCCACGTCGTATGTTCCAGCATGAAGCCAACTGGGGTATCAGAGGAACATGTGAAGCTGAGTGCATTTCCTTTTGCTCTAAAGAACACTGCAAAGGATTGGTTATACTTTCTTCCACCTAGGACTGTCAATACATGGAATGAGATGGAGAGACTTTTTCTCCAACATTATTTTCCAGCCACTCGAGTAGCGGTTTTGAGGAAGGAGATTTCAGGTGCTAAGCAATGTTCAGGAGAGACATTATACGAGTATTGGGAGCGTTTCAAACGCCTTATAGCTTCGTGCCCACAACATCAAATTAGTGATCAGTTGCTCATCCAATATTTCTACGAGGGACTCACTCTCACGGATCGTAGTATGATTGATGCGGCTAGCGGAGGAGCTTTGATGGGAAAAACACCAACAGCCGCACGAGAACTGATCTCTAATATGGCAGCGAATACTCAACAGTTTGGTGCACGGGATGCTATGAGTAGACCCGTTGATCAATCGAAAAGCGATACCTTAGAAAAACTTGCAAGTATGATGGAGAAGATGATGAAGGGCAAGACCCCAGAAGCCCGCCCATGCCGAATATGCAATACCACAGAGCATGTTACCGATGATTGTCGAATACTGAATGATGAGATAGAGCAGCATGCAAATGCAGTTGTTTTTGGGAATTCTCAAGATCGAAAGTATGACCCATACTCTAGCACTTATAATCCGGGGTGGAGAGATCACCCTAATCTTCGATATGGGAACCATCAGAATGCTCAGTATGGAGAGAATCAAAGGCCTCAATATCAAAATCAAAAGCTCCAGTTGTTTAGAGAGAATGAACGAAATTCTGGAAACTCTCGACAAAACGGCGGTAGAAATGAATCTGGATCATCTTTAGAGGATATGGTGAAGACTTTGGCATCTAGTTCAATGAAGTTTCAACAAGACACCCAAATAGCAGTGCAAACATTGCAAGCAGGACAGAAGAGCTTAGAAACACAAATGAGCCAAAAGGCTAATGTCATTAGTCAATTACAAGCACGTGATAGTGGCAAGCTACCTTCTCAAACTGAGACCAATCCTAGAAATGTGAGTGCAGTAACCTTACGAAGTGGGAAGCAATTGCAGGAGGTTTCACAACCCAAGAAGGATGCAGAGCAGATTGTGATACCCAAAGATCAGTTGGAGGTTGAGAACGAGGTGGTTGAATCTGGGAAGAAAAATCTGAACGTTAAGGAAGACACTGAACCCCTCAGTGTCAGCATTCCAGAACAGAAAGATGAGGTAAATGCTCGCAACTCAGTACCTATCTTTACTAATGCATTACCTTTTCCTTCCAGGATGAAGAAAATTGAAAAAGACATCAAGGATCAACAAGCACTAGAGGTGTTTCGGAAGGTCGAGCTTAACATACCACTGATGGAAGCAATCAAGCAAATTCCGAGATATGCTAAAGTTTTGAAGGAATTGTGTACTAACAAGCGTAAGTTGGCCGGAAATGAAAAGGTGTTCATGGGAGAGACTGTCTCAGCGGTTTTTCAGAAGAAATTGCCTTTGAAAAGGAAGGACCCCGGCATGTTTGTAATTCCTTGCAAGATAGGAGATCACAAAATCGAGCAAGCTATGCTAGATCTTGGGACCTCTATCAATGTCATGCCATGGGTAATCTATAAGCAGCTTGGCATTGGGCCATTGAAGAAAACTGGGGTGATTATCCAGTTAGCCGACAGAAGCCATACATATCCAGCCGGAGTTGTTGAGGATGTCCTTGTACAGGTAAATCACTTGATTTTTCCGGCTGATTTTTATGTATTAAATATGGAGGGGAACTCTGAAAATTCCACACCTATTTTGTTGGGAAGACCATTCTTGAACACTTCCCAAACAAAAATAGATGTACGTGAAGGAAATCTCACTATGGAATTCGACGGTGAGATCATACGATTTAACATATTTGATGCTATGAAATTTCCTACTGAAACTGACTCCCTTTATGCCTTGAGTATTTTTGAGCCACTTGTGCAGGAGATTTTTGAGCTTGATTGCAGGAACAATTGGAGGAAAGACTCATGCAAACTTTGGAAGAAGAGGAAAAGAATGTTAAATCTGTTAGGATGGAAAATAAGGTCCAAGAACACACTACCAGGCATAATTTCTCTGAAATTGAAGGAACACCATGAATCAATGTTGGTGGCTGACCATCTTAGTCACCTGGAGAGGACCAACAAAGCAGAACCATTGCTGGAAAAACTCTCAGACGAGCAGTTGCTTGCAATTTCGAAAAAAATTCAGAATTCATCAACACTGACCCCTTTAATGTCAATGCAATCTGTTCCATGGTTTGCTGATTTGGAGGATCCAATTATCTGAGTCGAGAGTTAATAAGTCGAGCCAACGACAATAAACAGAGGCGCTTGTTGGGAGGCAACCCAATGCTTTCTTTTATTTTCGTTTTCTTTAAATTCTATGTGATTTTCCTTTTCTTCTATGCTTGCAGGTTCTCAAATCTCACAAGTTGATTTCATAAGAGTTGCTCTCTTGGACTTTATGGAGATTTTTTGCACCACACTTGGGCTTTGGTAAAGACAATAAAAAATGCAGCAAGCCCATTGATTAACTAAGCCCATTTCAAGGCCCATCATTCATAAGATTCGTTTGAGAAAGGACAGCTTTAAGGCAGCACAACATATAGCTCCCTAATTGGGTAAACCCGCTCCACTCACTTTTCCTTTTTGGTGTTTGTTCTTTGCTTTGTGCTAGGGACTAGCACTCGTTTTAGTGTGGGGGGGTGGGAATCTATGATTTTTGTTGTGTACTTATGTTGTTTCTTATGTGATGTTTATGCTTATTTTGGACATTTTGCTACATTGCTAGTTGTGGATTCTCATGTTAAAAATGCTGAAATATGAATTGTATGCCTCGATATGTTTTTAAACTTGAATTCATGTGTTGGTTATAGAGTCGAATTGATTGTTGGTTTACTTGGCCTTGAAGTGGCAACTTGATTACTTATCTTTGGTGATTTGCTTTGGTCTTCTAGAATTGGAAAATCTGATTTGATGCCCAAGTCGAAAAAAAAATTGATGAATTTTTTAGGATTGGAGGAAAAAGAAAAAAAAGGAGTTGAGTTGAAAAAATATGATGAAAAAAATAGTGAGGGGCCGTTACGGCTGCCTACTTTCGAGAGCTCAAGTGTTTTCGAATTGCCAACCGTCTACAAATCAACACGAAAGAGCTAAAAC
The DNA here is from genome assembly GCA_005771605.1 of Scutellaria baicalensis. Lineage (NCBI taxonomy): Eukaryota > Viridiplantae > Streptophyta > Magnoliopsida > Lamiales > Lamiaceae > Scutellaria > Scutellaria baicalensis. The sequence continues at coordinate 23,473,508 of CM016728.1, forward strand.
CCGATAAGTAGAGTGGAGCCGCGAGCCCTCACTTCAAAAAAAAAAAAAATTTGAAGCTCAAATTCCGGAAAGGAATAGCGCTGAAAAAGAAAAAAAAATTTTTGTTTTTTGAAAAAAATAAATTGATGAATGTTGGAGAAGGGGCACTAATCGGGTTAGTACAATAAAAGAAGACCGAATCAAGTAAATTGGGGGCAAGTCGTTAGGGAGTTATGGATATGGCTTGAGTAACTAGCGATTAGTGAGACTTTGTGATTGGCCGTGAATAAGAGTTGGGATTTATTTTGTTGAGGCATATGATTTATGAATTTGGCTCAAGAAGTTAGCAACGAAGCAATATAAAAGAATGTTATGTTGTTGAATATTCTATTGCTTGAGGACAAGCAAGTGTCTAGTGTGGGGGGGTTTGATAAGTCGGGTTTTGTGTGCGTTTCTTATGCTTAATGTGATCGTTTTTGTAATTAAGTTATCACTACTTTGTTGCATTAACCTGATATTTGTCATACTCGTCTCGATGGCTTTGATTTTGCATTTTATATGAATTCCAGGTTGTTTGAAAGACAAATCAAGAGTGAGAATACAAGGGGTGTAGTCGCGTGGCCGAACGGGAAGAAGAAGCCCAACATTGAGGCCTTCAATGTTGAGAATGAGAATATTAATTGCTGTTGACGTGTTGGAGGCCCAATCCACCAAGCCCATTTCCTCTCAATCCAGCCTTATGAACAAAGAAAGGAATTAATTATTTCCATTTTTTGTTGTCCATTATGGAGAGATTCAAGCACTTAATATTGGAAGGAGTAAAGGATGAAAGGCTGAATTTTGGGATCTAAATTGAGAGGGTAAAAAGCTGGAAAAAGAGGGAGGCAGGCTGCAGAAGAGGAGATTTTGAGAAGAGAAGAAGAAAAACACTTTTTACCTTTTATCATTTGTATTTTTGGATAATGATGCTTAGAGGCTAGTTCACCTTTTCTAGTCCGAGGAGACACTAAACCTTGAATGATTCGCCCGTTTTTAATTGAGTAGTAACGATTTCTTACTCTTATCTCGTTTTCTTCGTTATTTGATTTTGTGCTTTGCATGTTTGATTGATGAATTTGTTGAGATTGGCCACCTTAATATGTTTGTTGATTGATTCTAGCTAATTCGCATGATTTAATCCGTAATTGTTAAATTGTGTGAATACAGTAGCAATTGAAATAACGAAGTCTAGATCGTATGATACGAACATTTCGTTTTCATAGTCTAGTTTGCTCTATTATTTTGGATCGTTAATGCATCTTGTGGGTTGAATCTTGAATACATGTTTTGAGGTTATTCATTGAGATAGTTTGATTAGGGGTCGTACTTTCTAATCAATAAACTTAAGAAATAATTCGAACTAGTTCGGTCGTACCGCTGGTTTAGGGGCAAGATTCGAGATAGGGTATAGATAATCGGGGCTATCTTTAAAATTGGAAGAATCGTTCTAGGTGAGGTTATCCGAGGGCTAGATTGTTTAATTCATTGATATCTCTCTCATTTTTTTATTTTTGCAAATTCTTGTGATGCATGATTTCGATTTCTGTTCAACAAACCAATCACCCCCCATATTTTTATCGCTTTCTATACACGAAATTATCAATTGAATTACACTATTCCCTGTGGATTCGACCCCTTGCTTATCCTACTACATAAGTAGATAGTCGAGGTGAACATTTATTTTTTGGGTGCCGGCGACAGCGCACCAGATGATGAACCAGAGACTCAAACCACTGAGCAAGCAGAAGTTGTCATACAAATGGTAACTACTGAGCTACAGAAACAGTTGGGTATAGATGAAGAAGAAAGTGATGAGCAGTCTGAACCAGAAGTAGTTGTGGATGTAGTCAAGATGAAAGAGGAGTTTAAGAAACAGTGGGAAAGATTCACAACGTGGTGGAACTATCGACACCTTCTCAGTATGATCATGGTTCAATGGCAAGAGCTACATACAGAGGAAGATTGGGCACTTAACTGGGCTGAAGTTTCTGACATTGCTGAAAAGAGAGTACTGGACTCAAGGTTCTTGACAGGATTTACGAAAAAGGAAATGGAGGGAATTCAAGGAAACCTATGAAGCAGAGTTGAGGTTAGCTGCCCATGCAGAAAAGAAGAAACAGGCAGCACCACTTGAACTACCTCCACTATCCCCAAGAACTCCGAAGGGAAAGAAGCTCATTGAGCAACCTGACTTCTACAAGGATGATGTTATCCTAATGGGAGCACCTGAATAAGTGGTTACTGGTGACAACATTGGTTTTGCTAAGAAACAAGCAGAAGCCTTTGGGATTGATGAAGCGGAAGAAAGGATGTTAAAACAGGCCCAAGATGCCAGTCTGATGGAACCACGGAGGAAGCAGAAGGTAGTGATCATACAACCAGGTGAAGGTTCTTCTATTGGAGCAGCATCGATTGAGCATCCTTTAAATGCTCCTCCAATCAATCAGAAGACTTCATCACCATCTGCATCAAAAGATGAATCCAATGGAGCATACAATCAGCTGGTGGACATAGTGGTCTTGCCTGATGAGGAGGAGACAAGATCTGATATTGCTGGAGAAGTTCATATCATGGAGGGCACTCCTATCACAGTGGAATAAGTTGACACACCAATGATGGAGCTAGTAGCTACTCAGGAGGGTGCAAAGCTGGATACACTCGCAGTTGCTGTAGCCCTTGAAGAAACTCTTAGAGCAGTAAATCTTGAGGATGCAATCTCTGAGGATCCTGCGAACCATGGAGAGATGGTTGTAGAGAATGCCACAACAAGACAGACTGCTAACGAAGAGCCTACTAACGAAGGAATGCAAAAAGAGGCAGGGCCCTCTGAAAGAACAATACGGGAACTGCAGACCTGAAAGGGAGATGTCCCTCAGGAGAAGTTGCCAGCTGATAAGGAGATATCAGCTCACGCGGTAGCAGATGATGAGGATTCAGCACGTGATGGTCCAGATACTGAGAGTTTCATGTCAATCTCTAACAGCAATGAAAGGTCACCCAGTGAACAGGATGAATCTGGAGCCGAAAAATCCAAGCCTCTAAATCCCTCTTCTTCTGTGCAGACTGAAGAACGAAAATCCCTTGATGATGTTCTCAAAGCAATAGGAGAACTTGGGACATCCTTGAGTGAGGCAAGCAAGCTGATGGGAGCTGAGGCATGAAAGGATAGGTTCCAAGCAGCCTTCAAGCTGGATAATTTGAATGCAACGTTAGCCAGATTACAACAGTCTATCTCCTCTCTAAAATCCTCTACTCTTGCTGACACAATCACAAGCATGAACGACAAGCTCAATTCCCAAGCAAACAAAACAGTTGCAATTGACCTAGAGCGACAGTTTATATCTGCTTCCCTCAAAGAAGTTTCAAACACTCAACATGAACAGAAGCAAACCTTGGACGATCTTATTGACATGGTAGCCAGCATACACTCAATGATCCAGTTTGCAGTTGGCTCAAGTTTTCATGCTGACAAAAAGGGGGAAGAGGCAGCTAAGAGGATCGAGCAAAGAAGATAACAAGTTCCTCTCTCTTGCAAATAGCTAGCAGTGTTGCCTAGGAAGGACTCAGGAGACGAGAGAGGAAGCCATGGAGGAAGCTCTGGTGGACAACAGGATAGCAGGACTATCAAAAGAAAATCTGAAGAAGTCCATCCTAGCCTTCGTAGAGGAACAGAAGAAAGAGAAGAGAAAATGAGAAGAGTTGAGGAAGAACTCGTTAAAGCATCAGATGCTCACTTTGAAAGATTTGCAAAAGAAACCTTATCCAAACTCTACCCTCCTCAGAAACAACCTGATCTAGAAGCTCTTGCTGCAATAGAAGGGAGTGCACCAGAGTCACTTCGCATCTTCTTAGATGGAAGTCCAGATTGCAGAAGTCCCAGATTCCAAGAATGGAAACTCCCTAAGATTGATCTGTCTACCAATCGTTGTTCATCATTTCTGCAGATCAATACTTTCAAACAGACAGAGTATCTAAAGTACTACATTCAGCTATGTAAAGAGTCCATAATTATCAAAAGGAAAAATCATCGAGAAGGACTCAAGTGTTTCAGAGACCTTGCTAGTAGAGGAGTTCTTCCAAAATAAATAAAGCTGAAAAGTAGATTATTCAAAGGAGAAACCATTCCCTTCTTTGAAGATTTTTTGCTAAGATATGATGAAACACCTAAGATGAAACAAAGGATGGAGCCAACCTATCAAGAGTCTCTTCTCAACTGGTGGAAGGGACCAAGAAAGGTTAGAGAGAAAGCTTCCTGGCTCAAGACATAGTAAACTCTCATGCTTTCTGACTTTGTTGATCTGTTGTTTACTGTATTGCTGATATGCTCTGATCTTACTTAAACTTTCTATGAATATACATCCGTTTTGATTTGATAAAGCTCACTACTCGTGAACTTATGGTTAATCTCTTGATCTGAAATTTGTATGATGTAAAAATACGTGTTTTGTCGATCTGATTATGAATTGCTGAACTTATATTTTTTGATCCTCTTAAAAGGAGTTTTGTCATCATCAAAAAGGGGGAAATTGTAAGGAACATTATGTAAAGATATTGATGAATGACAAAACGTGTAACAGGCTAGGATCCTATGTATTAGACTCCCTTGTAATATTCTTTAGATCATGATCAGTAAGCTGAAGATCAAAGACTGAAGGTTAAAGACCTTGCTGCACAAAACCGCTGAGACAAACATCTACAGCAGGCTGCTTCAGGTAGGCTACTGGCTGCACATTATCCAAGGATGCTGAGATGTATAAAGAGGATACTGAAGTATTAGAAAGCTCCAGCTACTTGAGAAGTAGCAGTTATCTCGAAAGACGTGCTCAAAAGTTTACGGTAGGCACAAGCCGCAGTTACAACCAACCAAGCGATGCCACATATCAAAAAGTAAAAAGGAAAAGTCTGAAGCTATGACAGACTAGGACGGTGATTACAGCTTCTGAGTGACAACCTGAGCAAACAGTGTACGAACAAATCAAGAAGTGTCACGTCACTCCAAAGAGGCAGCAAACCAGATGATCTCTCTAACGGACAAAATTCAAATCACCTATAAATACAAGAAGACTAGGACTTGAAATGTACCTGAAACTCTCGCAATCAAAACACTCAAGATATTCACTGCAGATCATTCGCAAACACTTAGAAGTTTCAAGTCCAATCTAAGTAGCAAGCTACTCTCAGCTTAAAGAGCTCAACTGCTTTAAGCTTGCTACCTGTACTACTAGAGTTTTGTTTCCTTCGTTAGACTGTGTGGAGTTGCTTGATCAGAGGGTGTGCCTGATCAAGTATTTTCGCTCTTAGTAGAAGAGCAAGAGTCCTGTGTGGGCTAGAGGTTTCGCTCTTAGTAAGAAGAGCAAGAGTCCTGTGTGGGCTGGAGGTTTGGTCACTGTGCAGTAACCCTGTGTGGGAAAGACTGGCAGTTCTCGTTAGGTTTAGGTTGTCTAAGCGAGGGTTGTGTAAATCAACCGTTTTACCTAACGAAAGTCCCTCCTTGTGTAGGAGAAGAGATGACGTAGAGGGATTACTCCACCCTCGAACCTCTATAAATTGTTGTGTTCTTTACTATTGTTTAACTACTTACTGCACTTCATGCCTATATACACTTTCTCTGATAAGCTGCACATCTTCAACTCGGCTCACTATTAAGCTTCCGCAAACCACTCTAATCAGTAACCTCCAAAAAGGTTACTGATATTAGAAGTGAGCCGAAAGAGATAGGAGAAAAGTTTGAAAAGAAGGTAGGCTTATTCACCCCCCCCCCCCTCTAAGCCTACCTACAGCAGTTTTGGGACCAACAAGTTGTATCAGAGCAGGTTGGACTGTCCACCAGTTGATCTAATTGATACCAACAAGTGGTATCAATGATCAATCACCAGTGGATTATTCATCCTTGCTCAATGGTCAAACTAATACCAACAAATGGTATCAGAGCAGATGGATGAATAAAAGATCTAATTGATCTATCCAAATCTCATCTGTGAAAAAGCCTCTCTCTCAAAAATATTTCTCTCTTTCTCTCACCCTCACATTAGAGATCATTTTCACCTCCTTTTGCTCTAAAAGGATATGATTGATGTGAAGACAACAAACAACTGCAAGATGTAGAAAATCAAGCTGTGTTGTGAAGAAAAATTGTTTCTGAGGGGGAACAACAAGCTACCGAATGAAGGACTGCGAAGAAGGAAGCCATGCACAAAGAGCAAAGTCCTTACCTATCATGAAGAAGACCAACATAGAGCTGATAAACAAAGAAGACATGCTACTGAGCATACAGAAGAAGCTGACATCAACAAGCAAGCAACCATGGAAGAAAATGCTGAGGATGTCAAACAATGGAGTAAGAAGAAGAAGCTCACTCCAAGCTCCAGACAGGAACAAAGAAGAAAAGAGGACCTACTCCTTGAAGAAATAATGATGACCAGGTATCTCTTTCTAATTAGGCACTCTTTTATTCTGGTCATAATCATATTTTTTTTTTAAGAAACTCAAGTGACTATATACTCTGATAATGGACTTTAAAATATTGTCACTTGATTCTAAAAATGAGAAGGAAGTCTGCATGTTTAGTTCCATATCATAATGCTTTACCTTCTCATGCAAACCTCAAAGTACCCTGGAATAGTACTGGTAGTGACCCTACATCTTAAAAAGAGAAGACCATAAAGTTAGGGGGAACTTCTAGTACAAATCAAGGAAAACTTTGAAGGTAAAAAGGTTAAAATCCTTGGAGTAATCCATATATGGGAAGCTGTAAAAAGTCTGTAACAAATCGATCAACAAGCAGAACAGCATTTTCAAATTTTTTTTTTCATAACTTTATCATCTTTTACTGTTATCTCTGCATATCTCTTCCATACCTAAAAGAGTTAACACTCCAAAGAGATACTGTAAAACAAACACCTGCATACACTATCACTTTTTGCTCTTTAAAAGTCTTGAAGGAACTAAAACTCTCTCTACAGCAATCATGGACTGTAAAGATAGTCCAAAGCTCCTAAAAGAAACATTAACCGTGAAGGACTCATACTTTGTGTGAGTACCTATACGAGAAAACTTATTTTGTAGGTACCCTTGACAAAAGGATAATAAATTTAGGGGGACAATTGACAAAATGACAAACTTTGAAAATAGGATGCTGAACATCAGGTTGCTGGATACTAGGTCATGGGATAACAGGACGCTGCACACCATGACACTAGACACCGAGATACTAGATGATAAGCTGCTAGAAATAAGAGCACTTATCATTAAGTCAATAGAAAAAGTAGAAGGATTCAAAAAAAAAAAAGATAAATTCTGATGAAAGAACGCTAGACACCAGGACATTGGATACTAGGTCGCTGATAGCAGGATGTTAGATACCAGGCTAACTGGAGATTAGGTCGCTGGATGGCAGGATGCTAGATACCAGGGGCTGGATACTAGATCGCTGAACATTAGGTTGCTGGACACCGGGACGCCAAATACCAGGATACTGGACACTAGATCGCTGAACACCAGGTCGCTGGGTATCAGGATGCTAGACACCAATGAACTGGATACTAGGTTTTGACATCAGAATTTATCAACATGTCACTGGTAAAGGGGATCCCTTGGAGGCTATAACAGTTACTGAAAATTTTCTCGGTAACGTGTGAACATAAAAAGTGGATCATCTTTCCAGAAATAGACTACCTTTTCAGAACCCTAAAAGAATGATAGTCGCATGATCAGAATAATCCGAAGGTGGAGATCAAGCAGTTGACCACGTCATCTCATGCAAAGGAGAAAAGACATAAAGCTGTGGAAACTGTCAACACCTTTATTGGAAATCGACGGAGCAGTTAATGAGATCTTTAAAGATCTAACTGCAACCAGGAGTATTTCTATACCTATAAATACATGCACTCTTTCTTCATTAAGCATAAAAAGATATCTTCTCTCTCCCTCATCCTTATGTTCATCAATGGAACCCGATTGTTGGAAACCCTTCTCTTCATCCCTTCCAAAAGACACATTCTCTGCAAATAATCAACCAAGCACACCTCAAATCACACATAGTCACCTCTCATGCTTGACACTTACTAAGCAAGTCTTCCTTAGAAGACTTGATCTTCTAGCATTCTCTCCTCACCTCAGACCTGAGGGTGTTTAAGGTCTTGCCCAACAGTCTCCTCTGAGACGTTGGACGTTGAATTGGAGGAATCCCTCTCCAGTGACCCCTGAGCCTTAGCTCATTTTTTGTGATATCAAAAAGGGGGAAGAACTGTGAAGGATTTAGGAAGATCAAAAATCTTCCTAAGGTGAAGAGGAGAAGATGCAAGCCCGTCCATCGGGTGAGCCTTCTTCCATGTCCGAGAAGAAATAGGAACAGGGGTCAGACATAGGAGTTGGAGAGAATAGTACGAGAAGAAAGGTTGCAGCAAGCTACTGCACCCAGACTTCTCTGCTCTTTCACCGACTCTTGAGTATAAACCTCAGTTCCTTCTTCTAGCGACATCCTCACCTTTACTTCAATTCTCCTCCATGATCAAAGTGGAAATCGACTGGGAACAAGCCCTGTGCATAATAGAGAAAGAAACAAGAAAGAAGCTCGCAAGAAGGTGAGGGGAAAAGAAAGAAATGAAATAGCAAGAAGAATAGAAGAATGAATCTAGATAGGATGCTTATTGTACTTTACTTAACTGTGTTGCACTGTAAATGTCTTATCTAAATAAAATGTCTTCTGTTCTTAAAAGCTCATTCCTTGTGCCCTTTCTTTCAGACTGATATGTGATTTGTGTATGAAAGTAGTATGCCCGATTGTGCCATGCTTTAAATATGCTTTCTGTGCTTGAATGGTTATATTCTTTGGATCTTCTGTAAAGGTTTTGTCATCATCAAAAAGGGGGAAATTGTTGGATACATTTGTAGAATGTTTTGATGAGACAAAACCTTAAGTAACTCTATATATGCATAACCAATCTTAGGATAGGTTACTGCAATAGAGTTACTACAGAAGATTAAAAGAAATAGAGAAAGTGTCAATGGAAGGATACTAAAGAGAATGGTTAAAAAGAATCGGATGAACTAATAAGGATACTATTGACTAACATGAAGCTACTGGAAGAGACCCCACGAAAGAAGAATGCTACGGGACAGGAAACTGCCTGAGGAGACCATGCTGAAAGCATACTACAGGGAGCAGTATGCTACAGAAGCCTCAAGCCATCTGAAGGAGCAAGCCAGAGAAGGAAGCTCCAGAATGAAGCTAGAGGAGGAAGCTGTAAAGCGGGCACGGGAGAAAAGTCAAAGTTACCGGTAGACACAAGAAGTTTACCAGTAGAGAGAAGAGAAAAGGAACCAACCAGAAGAAGACACGTGGAAAGCGAAAAGCTGGCGTGTGTCAGGAGTGCGGTGCAGAAATGATGGAAATATGTCTACTTTCAACGGGTAGATTTCACACCCTATAAAGAGGGAAGACTGAAGAAGTGCGTGAGAGAGAGAAACGCAAGTGAGTTGAAGAGAGAAGAAGCTCACAGAGAGAAGTGCAAAAGAAAAGAGAAGAGCTGAAAAGAGAGAAGCGCAAAAAGAGGGGGAAGCCTTAGAGAAAAGAGTGTTCAAAAGAGCAGATGAAAAGAAGAAGAGCTCGAACACTCTACACCCCAAGAAGACGCACACTCAGTCTACCAGTCGAGTAGCAAGCTTCAGCAGAATCAGTCTGCAAATGAAGGCCAAGCTTGCTGCACCTAGTTGAAGAAGAAGGAGATAAACCTCTCTAAAAGGTTGTCTCGGAGTACTCAGTGTAAAGAGTAATGTCCTGCTGAGTTTACCACTTTCTAAGAGGGAAAGTGAGAATCCTGGGTGGGTAGTGTAGGATCTTGTGTGGGTCGAGGGGAAAGTAGGCAAGCATCTATGTGAAGGCTTGCTACTTATTCGTTAAGGGTGGGTTGTAATAGATAGGTCTATGTAAATCAACCAGCTTAACCAATGTTCCTTCCTGAGTGGAGGAAGAGAGGACGTAGAAGGATTACTCCACCTTCGAACCTCTATACATCTTTGCGTCTTTAACTGCTTACTGCACTTCATACATACATACACTATCTCTGATAAGCTGCACATCTTCTACTCGGCTCAGTATTAAGCTTCCGCAAACCACTCTAATCAGTAACCTCCCAAAAGGTTACTGATATTAGAAGTGAGCCGAAAGAGATAGGAGAAAAGTTTGAAAAGGAGGTAGGCTTATTCACACCCCCCCCCCCCCTCTAAGCCTACCTACAGCAGTTTTGGGACCAACAGCTACCTTGGAGGCTACTGTAGAAGAAGACATGGTCTTACTCCTGAAGAAATTCCAGAAGTTCATCAGGAAGAACTCTAAGACAGACAGCTTCAGAAAGAAGAAGAATGAAGCTGGAACCAGTGGGCAGACTCCTCAATCCAATGCTAAAGCCACTGGCCTATGCTACAATTGCAGTAAGCAGGTCACTATGCCACTATGCCAGAGAATGTGCACACCCTGAAGTCCATCGCTATCCTGAGGATGAGCGAAAAATAAGACAGGAGAGAAAGAGGCATGAACAACGCCAAAAGTTGAGGGCGCTGATTGGTGAAACAGAAGCCTCTCAGGTAGCTACACCTGAGAAGGTACAAAATAAGGAAGAGTCAACCACCGATAGTGACTCAGAAGACTCATCTTCTGATGATGAAGCCCTAATCTGCCTCATGTCTAAGAACAACAATTCAGAAGCGGAGGTAGTATATCTTAACCCTCCTGTTAAGTTGATGAAAGGCTGAACATGATTTGTGCTTTTAGACAAATCATGAGTGACTTTGAACAAATTACCTCAACCCATGAGGAGCTGAAACAAGAAAATATAAAGCTTAAGAGTGAGCATGCTTCGCTTGAAAGGTTCCTCGACCTTGAAAAATTAAAAAGCCAAGCATGCAATGACCTCAAAGCTAAAGTCAATAAGCTTAATTTGCAAGTCACTAAGCTAGAAAGTGAGAAGAAGGTCCTCACTGAAACAGTAAATACCTTCAACAAAAGAGATATGGTACAGTGATAGTGGCTACTCCAGGCACATGACTGGGAACCAAAAGAGCCTGATCAACTTTAAAGCTTCAAAAGGACCCAAAGTCATATTTGGAGATAATTCCAAGGGAAGCACAAACGACACTGGTGACCTGATTAAGAGAAAGACCTGCATCAAGGAAGTATCACATGTAGAAGACTTGAAGTACAACCTTCTAAGTATAAGCCAATTCTGTGATAAAGGCTACAGTGTGGAGTTTAACCTTAACAAGTGTCTGATCAAGGACAACAAGTCTCAGAAGGTTAAGCTCACTGGAACAAGGAAAAGGAATGTCTATGTTGCTGATTGGGAATCAGTAACTACAGCTACCTGTTTCATAGCTAAAGGAACACCAGATGCTAGCTGGCTGTGGCACAAGAGCATGAGCCATCTAAACTTCAAGACCATAAACAAGCTAGCCAGGAAAGGTCTGGTCAGAGTGCTACATGACATGGTGTACAAGAAAGAAGCGATCTGTGGAGCATGCCAGAAAGGAAAGCAAGTAAAAAGCTCCTTCAAAAATAAAACCCACCGATCTACAAATAGGATACTGGATATGCTACAAATGGATCTCTTTGGACCTATCGAACCAATCAGCGTATCTGGAAAAAAATACACCTTAGTAGTAGTAGATAACTACTCAAGGTTCACTTGGACGATCTTTCTTGCAAAGAAATCAGACATTCAGCAATGTCTACCAGAGTTCTTGAGGAGGCTGCAAACAGAGAAAGCTTGAGCATAGTGAAGATTAGAAAAAATAGAGGAATAAAATTTACAAATAAATTCATAGAAGTCTGCTGTTCAAACAATGGAATCAAGCATGAATATTCAGCAGCCCAGACACCTCAGCAGAATGGAGTTGCTAAATGAAGAAACAGGACCCTGAAGGAAGCTACTAGGACAATGTTAGCTGTAGCTGAGCTACCATAAAGGTTTGGGCACAATCAACTAACACAGCATGCTACACACAGAACAGATGTCTGATCAACAAAGATCTAAATAAGACCCCTTACGAGCTATGGTATGGTTACTCCCCTAATATTGTTTATTTTCACATCTTTGGTTGTAGGTGTTTCGTGTATCTCAAGTCCTTTGATGCCAAATCAGATGAAGGAGTATTCTTAGGATACTCATTGGTAAGTAAAGCCTTCAGAATCTTCAACAAGAGAACACTTGTTGTAAAGGATTCTGTACATGTGGTCTTTGATGAACCACATTACAGTAAGGCTGATATAGAATAACTCCAATAAGAATTGGGCAAAACTCACATCAACAACAATCATGTTGAATATATTGATGTGCAGTTACCAAATCTTCAACATATGGATGGAACCCCACCATTCCAGACCCAACAGGATCTTAACTTGCAGGTACCTGCTCAGACTCAGGAACTTGAAGACAATCAGGAACCTCAAGAAGATCAGCCCACAACTATCAATCAAAACCCAACTGAAGTACAAACGGAGGTTTACAATCCTGAAAGAATTCAGCTAGAAGTTCAGTTGGACATTCCTGAAGAGCAACCTCAACAAGCTGATAAAGCAAGAAGAAGATGGCTCAAAGACCTCCCTAGAGACCTGGAGTAAAAACAAGAAGATCAAATCCACATGAAGCTATGTTTGCCTGCTTCATCTCACAAATTGAACCCTAAGCATCCTTAAGAAGCTCTAGAAGATACTAACTGGGTTCAAGATATGTAAGAGGATTTGAATGGATTTGAAAGGAACCAATTTTGGTACCTGGTTCCTAGACCTACTCATCAAGGAGTCATTGGAACTAAGTGGGTGTTCAAGAACAAACTAGATGAAGAAGGACATGTTGTAATGAACAAGGCCAGACTGGTAGCAAAAGGATACTGCCAGGAATAAGACATTAATTTTGATGAAACATTTGCTCCAGTGGCTAGACTTGAAGCAATTAGGATATTCCTAGCTTATGCAGCGCACAAGAATTTTACTATCTATCAAATGGATATCAAAAGCTCATTCCTGAATAGGATGTTGGTAGAGGAGGTGTATGTATAACAACCTCCTGATTTGAAGAAAATGCCGATAGGATGGTCTACAGGCTCAGAAAAGCTCTATATGGACGGCACCAAGAGCATGGTATGACACTCTATCAAAGTATCTGCTTGATAATGGATTCAAGAAGGACAAAATAGATAAGACCCTGTTCAGGATCCAGGATGAAGACAACATCCTGCTTGTCCAAATATATGTAGATGACATCATCTTCGGCTCAACCAACAAAGGACTTTGTAGGAAGTTCTCTGATCTGATACAATCTAAATTTGAGATGAGCATGATGGGAGAATTAAGTTTCTTCCCCGGATTGCAAGTCAAGCATCTTGATCAAGGAACCTTTATAAATCAAATGAAATATACAAAGGAACTGATCAAGAAGTTTGGAATGAAGAATGCCTTCCAATGCCAACATCAGGAAGCTCGGACAAAGATGAAGAAGGAAAAGCAGTCGACATCACCAAGTATAGGAGGCTGATAGGATCATTGCTCTACCTTACTGCAAGTAGGTCAGACATCATGTTCGCAGTAGGAATGTGTGCCAGATACCAAGTCGCCCCCAAGGAGTCTATCTAACAGTGGCAAAGAGGATAATCAGATACCTGAAAGGAACCCAGGAAGTAGGCTTGTGGTATCCTAAACATGGAGGAATCAAACTGATTGGATATATTTTTTCTGATTTTGCAGGTTGTAAGATTGATAGGAAAAACACCAGTGGAACCTGCCAAATGCTTGGAAATCGCCCAGTATCCTGGTTCTGCAGGAAACAAACATCCATAGCAACCTCAACCACTGAAGCTGAATATGTTGCTGCAGGAAGCTGATGTGCAAATTCTATGGATACAACAACAACTACGAGACTACGACATCACTGAGAATGAGACTCCAATCATGTGTGACAACACCAGTGCAATAGCAATAACACACAATCATGTCTTCCACTTAAGAACAAAGCACATCGACATTGGACACCACTTCATCAGAGATCATGTGGAAAAGAAGGATATCTCACTGGAGAAAATTCACACTGATCAACAGCTAGCTGATATATTTACAAAACCTCTTTGTGAATCAAGATTTTCCTTTCTTAAAAATAAATTGGGCATCATTAAATTAAGCTAAACTCTCTAATGAACTTTTATTAAGAATTCTACCGCTTAAGGGGAAGTCATGAAGCTTCGGAAAATAAGATATTAGGAAGCTGAAAAAGAACTATAAAAATGGTTACTGAGGAAGGTCCCTGACATAGGCTCCTAATGTAGGTTGCTGACAAAGCTCACTGAAGGACACATCAGCATGAGCCAACTAGGAATCACAATCATCACATAGGAACTTTAAATGCGCATGTTCAGAAAAAAGTGCTAATCCCGAGACTTGGGACATCAAATCTGGACCAGTTACCCAGCAAAAACGGTTGTTTTTGCAGTTTAGTCCCGAAAAGAATTTGAAAGTCAAAAAGTGAAATTATCGCATTAAATATCAGGAACCTCAGCCGCAGGATGTTAAACCATTCATATTCTACATTGATCTAAGCCCTTGATCAAAACACAGAGATTTTTCCTATAAATAGGAACCTTATACTTTTTCAAAACCTTTACGCTCTCATATCTTTCACTCTCAAACTTTCTGCAAGCAGTAACCTAGCAATCTCTTCGTGCTTTCTTTGAGCTCTTTACAGAAACTTTCTTTTCTCATCTACTACTAAAATGACACCCAAAAACTCTCAGGTTATAGATGGTCGTCTCATCGACGAGAAGATCCTACTGAAAGCCATCAGGGATGAAGGTCACTCCACTGACCTGATGCAGATGATCCTCAACAGCTTTCACCAGTCAAGGGTATTGGGTTTCTGCTCACACTATAAGGAGTCATACTGCGAGGACCTCGTGAGGCTATTCTATGCCAACGCTGAGGTCTCCAAGGACAAGATAAAGATAGTGTCCAGAGTCGGAGCCAAGACGTTTGAACTGTTAGCCAGCTGTCTTGGGAAGATCTTTCAGCTTCCCACTGAAGGGATGAGTGGCAGTGACCTGGCCACTTATGGAGAGGACTAAGTGGAGGTGTATTGGAAAAAGTTCACCTGCTCCGACGACCTGCTGACCCTCAACAAGAGTTGTAACAAGAAGCTCTTTCAGGTGGAGTATCAGATGCTCCATGACATCTGCTGCCACATCATCGAGAACTAGTCAGGCTCCTTTGACAAGTGTATCAACCTGAGATACCGGATGATGATGGCACTGATGGAGGAGGAGAAGGTGAACTGGGCTGAGTATGTCTTCAACGGGCTCAAGAAGGAGGTGGAGAAGAAGGTTGTCAAGCCAACTTATGGACTCATAATCAATACCATCTTATGGTATATGGATTATGACCTGTCAAAGGGTAAGTCTATTCAAAAGGGCAAGTTCATAGGGTATGGCAGGATATTTGCCAAGAAGGATACTAAAGTCTCTCCAGTAACCAGGAAGGTTACTGAGGTGAAGGAGAAAGAGACTCAGGGGGAACCAGATAAGGATAGCTCGTCGGAAAGGGAGGCTTCAACGGCTACTGTTTCCCCACCTCAGCAGCAAAAAAAGACGAAGAGTGTGAGGCCGAGGGTAAAACAGGAGGTGAAGAGGAAGCTGAGAATTTCAGATGATGAGGTATCCACATCACCACCACCTACGGTGATGTTACCTCTTCCTGCTCCCTTGAACAAGAAAAAAAAATGTTGAATCTGAGATTCTCACCACTGTGCAGGCGGAGGTCGTTGTGCAGAAGGTCACTACTCAGCTGAAGGAGCAGTTGGGACTGGAGGAAGAGGTGTCTGAGGAGGAGGATGACATTGAAGTGGTCCTAGACTTGGCTAAGGTGAAGGTTGGGTTTAAGAAGCTATGAGATCGCTCCATGGCCTGGTGGGAATACAGGCACCTTCCATGTCAGAATCTTATCCAATGGTCGGATTTGATCAGTGAGGAGAAGTGGGCGCTGAACTGGGCGGAAGTGGAGAAAATTAAGGAGGAAAAGGTACTAGAGACCGGCTTCCTGAAGGGGCTGCAGAGGAGGAAGTGGCAGGAGTATCAGGATAATGTGGAGGCAGAATTGCAGTTTGCTGCCATTTCAGAAAGGAGGAAGCAAACTGCACCTCTTGAACTGCCCCCATCTTCCCCAAGGATGATGAAGGGGAAGAAGCCCATCAAGCAACCTGACTACTTCAAGGATGATGTTATCTTGGAGGCTACTGCTGATCAGGTTAAGGCCGGCGATGACATGGGCTTCGCAGAAAAGCAGGCAGAGGTGTTTGGAGTGGATGAGGAGGAGGAAAGGATGCTGAAGCAGGCTTTGGATACCAGTATGGTGGATACAAGGATAAGACATAGGCCCCAGTCCATCCAGCCGGGTGAAGGTTCATCCTGCGGAACAGCAACCTCTAGTTGTTCAGCCAATCAGTCAGAGGATACCTTCACCACCTGCTTCAAAAGATGAATCCAGCGGGGCATTCAGTCAACTGGTGGACATTGAGACCCTTTATGATGAGGAGGTGGAAGGCTCAGATGTCGCAGGAACCATCCCTGTTCACCAAGATGCTTCTGCCACCTTCAAAAAGGTTGACACGCCGATGGTGAAGCCGCCAACTACTCCGGAGGTTGAAAAGTTGGAAGTCCTTGCAGTAGCTGCCGTTTTAGATGAAACACTTCAAACAACAACTGTTGAAGGAACCTCCATGCCAGTAACCTCTGATGATCAAGCACCGATGGAGGAAGATAAGTCGGCTGAGGAAATTACTCCAACGAAGATGGAGGGAGTAATTTCTAAGGATCCTGCGAATCATGGTGAGATGATTGCAGAGGAGGCCGCAACAGAACAGGCTGCTAACACAGAGCCTGCTGTTGAAGATATTCCAGCAGGACAGGCTGCTCCTAAAGAGCCTACTGCTGAAGAGGCTACTTCTACATAGCTCGCTGTTGAGAAACTGAAAGAGGTAGAGGAGGTGCCTTTGGAGAAGAAAGGGCCTTCTGAAGAAGAAATAAGGAGAATGCAGTCCCAGAAGGGAGATGTCTCTCAGGATGCAGTTATGGAGGATACTGATGAGGAGGAGACAACAGATGAGAAGGAGGCTGCTGATGAATGGAAGCTTACCAGCTCTTCAAACAGCAATGATGGTGCACCCAGTGAACATGGTCGAACCGGAGCTGAAAAATCAAATCCTCTAACTCCTTCTCTTTCTGTGCAGGATGCTGAAGACAAGTCTATTGAAGATGTGTTCAAGGCAGTGGAAAATGTTGGCAAGTCCCTGACCAAGACTAACCGGAAAATGAGAGTTGAAGCAAAGAATGATCACTTTCAAACTTTCTTCCTAATCGAGACTCTCAATACAACTCTGGCCAAGATTCAGGTGTCTATCAGTTCTTAGGACCCATCCACCGCCCTTGTTGACACCATTAAAAGCTTGAATGACAAGCTCAATGCACAAGAGAAGAAGCTGCTGGACATGGAGCTGGAGTAGAAGTCCATATCCTTCTCCCTGAAGAAAATCGATGACTCTCAGTTCTAGCAGAAACAAACTTTAGAGGATCATACTGATCTCTTAACCAGTATGCATTCAATGATAAATTTTGGAGTAGGACGGGAATATGATAATGACAAAAAAGGAGGAAAAAACAGTGAAGATGATAGAGCAGAGAAAGCAGGATTCTTCCATGTGCAGGCAGCTCGCTATCTTACCAAGGAAGGATTTTGGAGGAGATAGAGGAAGCAGAAGAGGAGAGACCCATGGACACTCAGATAGCGCATCAACCAAACAAAAATCTGATACTATCTCAGGAGTCCATGCAGGCTTACGCAGAGGGCATGATAAAAGGGAGGAGAAGAGAAGAAGGGTTGAGAAGATGTTCAAGGCTTCTGATGAGAATATTATGAAGCAGGCCCAAGCAAGCCTTGCAAGACTGTATCCGCCTCAGAAGCAACCTGACCTTAAAGGATTGGCTGAGCGAGAAAACAAAGTAGCCGAATCCTTAATCATTTTTCTTGATGGGAGCCCGAATGTTAAAAGCTCAAGGTTTCAAGAGTGGCAGATCCCTGAAATCGATCTGCCTACTGCAACCAATCCAAGCTATCTTCAGATAGAGAATCACAAGCGGGCTGAGTACCTGAAGTACTACATCAAGCTGTGCAAGGAGTCCATCATAATCAAAGGAAGAACTCACAGAGATGGACTCCAATGCTTTAGAAACCTTGCCAGCAGAGGTGTACTTCCAATCCAGATGAGACTGAAGAGCCAAATGGACAGAGGGGAAGTAATTCCTTTATATGAGGATTTTTGGTTAAGGTACGATGAAACCCTAGAGATGAGAAGACTGATGGTCATGGAACCAACCTACCAGGAATCTATCCTGAACTGGTGCAAAGGTTCCTGAAATGATAGAAGACCTAGAGCCTCTTGGTTAAAGAGATGAAGATAGCTCACTCTCCTTATCATACTACTTTCTGTTCTTTTTTTCTTGTATTTGTTTGCTTTTTTGGAGTTTTTGTTCCATTCTTTTTGTATGTTTTATTAACTCAATAAAATTAGCATTCAGTTCTGAAAAGCTCACTTTTTGTGAACTTGTCTTTGTGACTCTGATTTCTTTCTATTTGTCTTTCTGCTTGGTTACTGCTAAATGTCCTTAATAAAACTTGCTAAGTCTTTTAATCCTCTTAAAAGAAGTTTTATCATCATCAAAAATGGGGAAATTGTAAGGAACATTGTATAGATTTTGATGAAGACAAAACTTATAATAAATTAGGGCCTAGGATCCTATGTATTTAGTTTCTATTGTAAATCTCTTAGTATAGGATCAGGAGGTTTGAAGATCAAGACTTAAAGCTTGAAGAAAGAATGATGACCCTACTGCACAAAAAGAAAAATGACTAAGTATAGGTACTGCGAGAGGATGCTACTCAGACAAGTGGGCTGACTAAATGAAAAACAAGTAAGCTGGGCTAAATGAAAGACGAGTAAGCTAGCTTACTGGAAGACAAATGGACACCAGCAACCTATCAAAGAAGTAAGCTGGCTAAATTAAAGACAAGTGAGCTGACTAAATGAAAGACAAGTAAGCTAGGCTAAATGAAAGACGAGTGAGCTAGCTTACTGGAAGACAAATGGACACCAGCAACCTATCAAAGACAGTTACCTCGGAGTAAGCACGCTGAGTTTACGTTAGGCACAGCCGCAAAATCATCCAATCAAAAGGTGTCACGTAATGAAACAAAAAGGAGGACAGACCGACCGTCAAACTGAGTAAGGCAATTGCAGCAACAGAAGTATACGATCTCAACAACTTCATACAAACTAACCACAGAAGGCCACATCGCCTCATGCATGCTGCGAAGAAGGATACTCTCTCTCTAACGGGAAGATTTATCATTGCCTATAAATAGAAGAAGACTGGAACTTGAAGAGCACTTGAAACCATCTTGAACAACTTAAAACCCGAAGCTCTCGTGAACAAATCAATTCATACTCTAATCCTTTAGAAAGTTTCAAGTCCAGTCTAGCAGTAGGCAACCTCTAGGCTAGAAAGCTATACATTCTAAAGCTTGTTGTCTGTGTTGTTGAAAAGAAAACTTTATTTTTCACAGACTGTTAAGAGTTGCTTGATCGGAGGTTGTTCCTGATTAAGTATTTGCGTTCTTAGTAGAAGAACAAGAGCTCTGTGTGAGCTAGTTGAGTATGGTCACTGTGCAGTAACCCTATGTGGGGACTGACTGACAGTTCTTGTTAGGTTTAGGCTGTATAAGCGAGGCTTGTGTAAATCAACCATTCTACTGAACAAAGTTCCTCCTTGTGAAGGAGTAGAGAGGACGTAGAGGGATTACTCCACCCTTGAACCTCTATATATCTTGTGTTAAGCTTTATGTGTTTAAGCTTACTGTTGTTCCTACATATATCTTGCTTACTTGCTGATTGTGCTTTATATCCTTATCATAAACATCTAAAAGGTTTTAAGAAAATAAGCATTGTTTTAAAGAATTTCCGATGTGCATAAAACTCTATTTCCATTAAGTTCACTAAGGTAACTACTCAAGCAGTAACTTTGGGGACAGTAAGCTCGATAGCTACCTGCCTGAGTGACTTAACATTTGCCTTAAAAGAAAAAGTTTGAAAATTTGAGTAGGCTTATTCAACCCCCGCCCCCCCCCCCCCCCCAAAAGCCTACTACCACTTGGGACCAACAAGACCATATTTTGTTGTGTGCATAGGTTGTTTTAAGTGTCCACAATTGATAAGGAAAATGTTCCTTGCAGTGAGTTTTAGTGTTAGAAAAGAACAATACCCTGTGTATGTGAAGGAAACCCTGTGTGGGTTAGCCTGTAAAGTTGCTGAAACCTATATAGGAGTAAGAGCTTTAGTAGGTGTTTATATTAAACTAGTGTTGGTTAGGAAAAGATCCTATAAATCAAACAAGCTTAATGGAATTCCTCCTTGAGAAATAAAAGAGTGGACGTAGAAGAATTACACCACCTTCGTACCACTATAAAAGTTTGTGTTATCATATTTGCTGCACTTTTTATTCATATCTTATATGCTGTATTTTCCACATAACTTACTACATGTTATCTATGTGCCTTATATGACCGGTCTTTTAACTTTTTAGGGCCACTCTGCATGATAAAACTCTATTAAACAATTTCAATGCGTATAAAACTCCAAGTGTTCATTACATCCTAGTAGAGCTACAAGCAGAAGCAATTGTAGTTGTTGCAAGCATCGATAACTTGTAGTAGTTTTCAAGGATAGAGTAAAAGTTCAAAAATAGATAGAGTTTCATTCACCCCTCTCAACCTCTAAACCACTTGGAAATAACCGAAAGTAGTACATATACCACTTAAGGATACTATTTCTTATTGTAAAAAATTCTCAATTGTCAATTTGTAAAATAGAAGCAAATGTAAAAGGAACGACGTGTATTCAAAATTTACAAAATTGATTTATTTTATTCTTAAACTGATCAAACCTAACAGTCGTTCAGAGAAACATAAAATATATAGAAAATAAAAATAATTGTTAAAATACCCTCTTATTTAAACTTGTTAAATATTTTTTTAAAATTTCAAAAAATAAAAGAAGATTGTTGGAATAATCAGAATACCCAATTAAAGTCTGAAATTAGTTACAAAAGAAAAAGAAAAAAACTCAATATGAAATAGACAAACATATTATAATATATATATATATATATATACACACACACGTACATTGAAAATAAACAAATTCAACAACCTAAAGAATAAATTAATAAATATAAAATAAAAAATGAATGTTTTAATATATTTAAAAACCAAATTAATAAGAAAAAAGTACCAAAAATATAAGTTGTAATATGAATTGGTTTTTGATTTATTTGAAAAAACTTCTTTTGAAAATAGTAGACATAATATATATACACATATATTTGACACGTTAACCTCAAACATATATTAATATATTAACAGTAGATAGAATAGGGCACTACTATAACGTAACATCGCTATATAAATAGTACATATATTTTAAAGAGATGGACATAAAAGTTGTAGAATTTTAATAGTAATTAATTAAGAGCCTTGACTACATATACTACCATCACAATGTTCCTTTCTCTCTAGAATTGTGTGCTCTGACTGTATGAAAAACAAATGGGTACTCTATATATTTAACTTGAAGATGATATATATGAAGTATTAACTAATGATGAATATCGTGATCTGTTACAACTTTAAAAATAATAAAATTTATAAAATAGTTTAGCCCATAGAAAACAAGACATTCATCGTTGATGTATGATGTAACACACCCGATTTTTATTTTGAGTAACACTGTACCCAGGGATATGGTGCCCCAAATTAATTATTTTATGATGTTAAATATATACTCTACAGGTATTATGTATATACTTTTCAAATATCAAATGTATACTCTTATATATATATGATACCTATGGAGTATATTTATAACACCAAGAGACATAACACCTATGAAGTATATATATAATACCTGAAGAGTATGTATATAACACCTAGATCCGTGCCCCTATGTGCCCCAGGGGTATATAAGTTTTTGCCTTTTATATTTTAGTTAAGAAATTTCAAAAATGTTATGTATAAATAAATCTAATTATTAACATTTATTATTAATTTTTAATTTAACTAGTATGTAATTTAAATTTGATTGTGTGAAAAATTTCTATTATCATTTAATGTAATTGCAAATATCAACTTTAATTAATACATTTATCTAAAATTTCATAATTTACAATCTTATTGTCAATCTACTGATATTGTTATGTCACTCTAAAGCTACTCGTCTATTCATAATTTACAATCTTATTGTCAATCTACTGATATTGTTATGTCACTCTAAACGTACTCGTCTATTAGAATTTAAAGCTACTTCTACTTCAACCTATAATAATGTATTTATTGATTTGAATTATGGAGCAAGAAGAAAATGATTTAAAAGATATAGCTCTACTTGTCAGCTCTTAAAAAGTTTATTAAGATATTGAAAAGTCTGTATATTCTTTACAAGTGTTTGGTATATAGACCAATCTATAAGTTCTACAATACTATGATAGTAGGGTTTTATTAGTACCTTTATTAAGATATTGAAAAGTCTGTGTATTCTTTATAAGTGTTTGGTATATAGACCAATTTATAAGTTCTACAATACTATGATAGTAGGGTTTTATTAGTACCTACTCTCCAACGTATCAAGAACACATATTAATATGTTTATTATTGATGTGTCAAAATTTAAACACAATAATTGATTTTAAATTACAAAAATACATGATCGCTACACATCAACGATTGTCATATTATAACATGTCCAAGGTGAACATATGATCGTTATTCTAGAGAAGTTTTATAAACTATGTTTAAAACTTAGGAGATCCACCTTTATATTTGAAATTAAATTTTAGTTTGACAAACACCCTTTATATAGGTCATATTAATGGATAATTGTCTATAATATGCCAGTATTTCAAAAGCTCCATGTATTACGTTGTTTGTGTTGGTCCTAAGTGATACCGAGGTTCAGAGGGGGACGAATGAAACTCTATCTTTTTTCTAAATTTCAACTTTATTAGACAGTCTCACAGCAAGCTAGTGATACTTGCAGCAAACTTACACTATTGTGTTCTGCTTATAACAATAAAAATATGTTGCAGCCTAATACTTACGAGATTTTGCGCAGCGGAATTTGTGTATGATAGAGTTTCAACAAATAATATAATCTTTAACTACAAAGTTAGAAGGTTTCAACAGATTAATGCATACAACAGAATATAGATATGAAGGTTGTAAATGCAGAAATAAGGATTTTATAGAGTCTCAAATGTGGTATAACCCTTCTACATCCTCTCTTTTCCTTCTCAAGGAGGAATTCCACTAGGCTATATTTGATTTACAGGATTCCTACCATACAAACTTTTGCCTACGGACACAACCTACCAAGACTCTCTGTCCCTCTGAGGTTTCATCAATCAGACAAGAAACCCATACAGGGTATTATTATCCTTTTTCAAGGACTAGAAACACACAACAAGGAATTCTTCCTCTCTACTGTCGACACCTAAAGCAACCTAAGCACACAGTTAAAATTGTTAAAGAATAAAAAGAATTCTTCAAACTGTGGTGAAGCTAAATCTTCAGTAGATCTTCATTTGTTGATGACTTGCTTCTAAGTTGAGTGAACTTAAAACACTTGAATGTTTTGAAAGCTCTTTGTCTGCTGTAAGCTCAAGAGAATATGAATGTGAGAATTGGTTTTCAGTTAAAGGTGGAGGAATGTGCTTATTGGAGGAGCCACATTCCACGTGTCTTCATCTTGATCCTCTTCTTTGTCGTACCAATTTTGATCTTCATTATAATGATATTGATCTTTAAATCACCCTTGCTTTAATCTCCTTGGTCGACTTCTTGATCCTCTTTAATCTTTGGGTGCAACCCATTAATGTACACCCATAGCTTTGTATGTTATATCGTTTTCTTCATGCTGCAGTTCATTAATTGTGGTTGTCCTCCTGTTGCAACTTTTACAGTCAGTTAAGGCACAGGTGGTGGCTTCTCATTGGCCTCTGTACCTTGTGTTTTGTCGATATGCTTAACAACCTGATTTGAACTACAGTGACAACTGAAGTTTGATGATTCCTGGTATACTTTGACATGCAACAACCTTTTTGTTGATCCTTCTTGATATTCTGCATGTTGACTTCAGTTGCTGCAACTTATTAGACGTGCTACATTAAACTAGCTGCTGCATTTTAAAACTCGTAGCTTCCAGCATGCAGCGTTCTTTCTTCCGGAAATTTTTCTAAGTATGGCAAGTTGTAAGCAGACTTCTTCCGATCTTGTTGCTTGTAACATGCAGCAATAAATGCAGTAGAAGATTTCACTGTAGGCTAAGTACACTACTTATTGAAACAAAATAGGGTACTCTAAAATCCTAGTACTTACAGTATGTTTTGTCTCATAAAAATCTAAAACAATTTCTTCTTACAGTTTTCATGCTTCAACAATTAATTTTTATTTAAGATTTAAGATTTTAGAAACTCTAAAAATGGTTTTATACAATAATTTTAGCAAATTAGTCTAGAAAAATTGTAAAATATGACGATGAAATTTTTTGCCACCAAACAAATATAAAATCGCAATCAAAACAATGTAATGGCTAAAAATTTCAATATAAATGTCGTCACTATAAGACAACGGTTAATTAACTTTTACGGCAAAACAAGATAGAACTGAATACTTTTAGAATAATTACTTATACTAGTATTCGTACCCGCGCGATGCGCGGTCTGTGATATTATATTGGTAAATATTAATTATTTGACAATATAATGTAAGTAATTTTAGCATATAGAAGATGTAAAATATTTAATAACTAAGAAATCTAAATTTGCCTAAGTTAATTCAATTCACAACAATTTATCGACATTGTACACACCTAATTCACTAATCAATGATTAATACTGAAAACAAAAGTATTAATCAAGATCTTCAAATCAAAATTGGAAATTTTAAATACCTGCAAAGTTTATAAGTTTTGGAAAATTTTTCCATACACAATATTTCTAGTTGAGACATTTTTTTATATGTCTAGTATATAATATGTGGTAAATATCTACTATTTGATAATACAATTTAATTAATTATAAGTATTTTACAGATATAAAATATTTAACAATTAAGAAATTTTGAATTTATGTGACTATATATACATTAAATATATAATTATCTATTTCATGCTATGTTATTTAACAATTGAGTCATGAATTGAATGCCGATATAATTTCAAATAGCTACACGTACTTTGTCATATTTATTTAAATATATATTATATCAACTAATTCATTAATTTATTAATCACAAAATCAGAATTTTCAATATATATTATTGGAAGAATAAAGTAGTTGTATAATAATATGCCTCATATATATCATCTAATCAGTTCCCACACTCTTCGGTAACAACTATAGTTTTACATTTTAAATTAATACATGTTATTTTATAAATACATTTATTTAAAAAAAACTATGAATTAATCACATCCACTCAATCACCACACTTTTTGGTAATCATGCCTTCATTGCTTAATATACATATATGTTATTAGACATGATTTTTGGTAAGAAATTTTGTACATTCATTATCTATGTGAAATGGATTTGTTTTAAATGAGTAGACATTAAATAAGTTTTTTGACATTTTCGTTCATATCTAATATGAGACTTTTGGACATAAAAACTATTACATATTTTTTTAATATTATTTTTTCTTATATATATATATATATATCTATTACCTATATAAAGTATGGATATTTCTTACAAAATATGGATTGTTTAATATATCCTTATTAAAGATTTTATTTAAGGTTATAAAAGTATTTATAATTTTCATATTTAAATAATTTTACATTGAAATCTAAACCAAAATCACATAAAATTTTAATATGAGTAGAACTTTAATTTACTATAAAAATTATCTATCCTTATAAAAAATTATTATTTAAAATTTATAATAATATAATTTTTTTATTTAAAAAATTCATCTTCCACGTGCGACGCACGTGTTGATACTCGTGTATATATAAAAGAAGAAACAATGTAAGAGAAAAGAAGGAACAATGTTTATATAAAAAAAATTGCAACATGAAAATCAATCAACTACATTGCTTAATTTATTTATGTATGGAGAAGAATTAATTCAACTAATTGCATTGTCTTTGATATCTTGACAAAAATGTAAAAAGAAAAAAAAAAAGATGATTCATTTCCTAAAATCTAAGAAAAAATTAAAATCCACCTCGTAGAGCTAATTCTTCAATCTTCAGAAGCTTTACAACTTTATTTTGTTCGAAAGTTGACAATTCTTACTCAAATTTCTTCATTGAATTCCTATATTGCAAAACAAAAATAATTAGAGTGGAACAAAAATAAAACTACATTGCAGTAAAAATAATTTATATTTGACAAAGTTTATTGATTATATATATATATATATAATATTAAAATTATTTGGATATGGTATTTAGTTTATTATTGCATATATATGCAATTATCCAACCCGATGGAATCCTTAAAATATTTATGTGGTATATTATTACCAAATCTTTTAGTTTTTATATTTAAAATGATCTAATTGTTGACTTTATGTGTATATGTATATGTTTTCCTCGTAATTATTGGAATCTAGCTATTAAGAATTTGACTTATCAAAATTATCATTTTAAACATGGAAATATTGAATAAAAATAAAAGTAATTAGCTCATCTTCTAATTAAGACATATCACGTTCATGTAAACTAAATAGTTGTCATAGTGTTAAGTATTTGCCAAAATAATATTATTCGTTGATATATGACCATTCAATGTAAACTATATATACAATATATATTACATTGTTTATAAAAAAAAAAAATCAAATAAAATTATCATATATAAATATATATATATTATCATCGAATGAAATAATTGTTTTATTATTTATATAATATTATATGATGTTAATCATTTATATACATACATATATATAAACATATTGTTTAAATGATATCTTAAATATATGAATTGAAACTAATAAGTAAGGTTGACTTACCATATTGACAATTATGTTAAAAGGTTATATATCATAACTTCCTTAAATATATATATCATCATACCTAATTTATTATTTATCATTTATTTTAATAAAAAATTATTTCTAGTTTTGGCATGGTGTTTTTGGCGGGAAAATTCTTATCTTACTATTTTCGGAAATGTTTGTGTTTTTATATATATAAAGATTATTTGTTAAAATCAAACTCAATTTAACCTCGAAAATGATTTTCGCAACAAAAAAATTCATTTAGTAGTGGAAATTATTTTTTGTCCTCATAAGCTACTCTATCAAGAATTTATATTCAAAATCTTTTGGATAGTTGGTAACTAGCCTCATCTATATCTGATAAGATTAGGTATTTGAATCTTACCTTTCATTTCCTTTGCTTCTTAAATATCAAAGTTAAATATCATCATTTGACTTAATTTGATAAGAATTTTGACAAATTCTTGTATGAGACCGTTTCACTGATCTCATTTCGTGAGACAGGTCAATCCGACTCGATCAAAGATCAACAGTCTAAGTCAAAGTCAAAAATCAATGGTCAACGATCAAAAGTCAACACCGGCGTTGACCAAAAGTATTACATATTATATGTAAAAGTAGTACAGACATACATAAAAGTATTACATTATGAATGTAGTACTTTTACTTTTATAAGGTAATACTTTTAGAGTAGGACTAAAGACATCACACTAATTTCTAAGGGCACCACACTCATAAGTAAAATTTGTTATGGGATAGTGAAATGAGTGTGATGCCCTTAGAAATTGGTGTGGTGCCTTTAGTCCCACTCTACTTTTATGTATATCATGTGTGACAAAGTTTTGAGAAATTATGTAACACAAAAATTTGTGTGTTTTAGGTATTACTTTTCAATATATTATGTAATACTTTTGTAAAATAGTATGATTTTGGATTTGGTTAGAGTATATGAAAATATGTAATACTTTTATATGTAATAGGTAATATTTTTCTATATATCATCTAATACTTTTGTAATATATAATACATTATATGTATATAATACAAAAGTATTATCCGATTTATAAAAAACTATCACCTAATATAAATGAAAGTATTACATTATGAAGTATTAAATGATATATAAAAGTATTATCTAATACACAAAAAAGTAGTATTATATTATAAGAACATAACATCATGCAATACTTTTATGTGCAACATGTAATACTACTGAAATCAACGAGTAATACTTTTATATACATCATGTAATACTTTTATGGGTAACATGTAATACTATTGAAATCAACAAGTAATACTGTTATGTGTATCATGTAATACTATAAAGTATTAGATGATATATAGAAAAATATTGTCTAATACACAAATGTAAAACTTTTATGTCCAACATGTAATACTATTGAAATCAACAAGTAATACTTTCATAATGTAATGTTTTTGTGTGCAACATGTAATACTATTGAAATCAACAAGTAATACTTTCATATGTATCATGTAATACTTTATATGTAGTACGTAATACTTATTAAAAGTATCATATGATACACATAGAAGTATTATGCGAGTAGAATAACAGTATTACATTATGAATGTAATACTTTTATATATGACATGTAATACTTTTATATATAACATGTAATACTTTTTGGTCAATAGAGTTAACCGGCGTTGACCAATCGTTAACCAGCGTTGACCGGTCGTTGACCATTGACTTTTGACTTTGACTGTTGACTTTTGACAAGGTAAGTTGACCCGTCTCACGGAATGGGATCCGTGAGATCGTCTCACACAAGACTCACTTAATAATTTTTTCGTATTACCTTCTATATTATATTTTCTGAAAGTTTTTCCAAATCTCATGCTTTTACTTAATTTGACTTTAACCCTAAATTGTCAGCTTCTCTATATTTTTGTCTATAGATTTATATATTGCAAGCCTTGATCCTCAAATACATACTTCAAATTTCTATAACTTTTACCCTTATATTTCTTGCCCTTCTTAAAAATTAAAGTGTAATTAAGAGGTAGAGTTAATAGTTAATAAAAATGAAACTGCATAATCTGCATGGGATAAAAGTGTAGGAGTTAGAGTATAAGGAGTAGAAGTTGATAAAATACAAATTTAAGGGGAGAAAAGGATTATGGAAAAAAAGTCAAAAAAGAAATAAAAATAATTAAGTAGTGAGGCAAAAACGTGTTGCTCTCATGTTCAAATAATTGGAACAAAAGAGATGATGTAACTAACTCTTGCAAGAGCGGGTATCCATCACATATTCACATCCAATAGATATAATGTTAGGAATTGAAATCCTACTTTTCATCTCTTTTTTTCAGTTACAAACTTACAGTTACAAGTTTGATATTTACAGTTCCCATGTAATTTTATATTTTTCATGTATTATATGTATTGTTTTATAGAGAACTCAGTTTATACTATACAAATTTTTTTAAGGAAATAACTTTTTTAACATTACTAACTTTGATGTGTACTTTTCTACCACAAAAGATAATAAAGTAATATTTTCTACACTATTTTGACTTGGTCATGCACAAATGATTGATTAATGATCGCTTGATGATATATTCTATTCATTTATACTATCATTTAACAATTGTTTTATCCAACAAATCATATAAATTGATAAAAGTAATTAAATTGATAAATGAGGTTCGATTAATAGTGTATTAAACCAAACTTAATTGGCTACACGAACCACTATGTCAAATACATAGTGGTTCGATTAATAGTGTATTAAACCAAATTTAAATGAATAATTGAACCACTATAGTTAGTTAATTTATATAATTTACTATGTCACTAATTAATTAATTTAATCTATTAGAACCACTAATTAACTAATCTAACCACTAATAGAAAATTTAATTGAACGACTAATTAACTAATCGAACCACTAATAGAAAATTTAATGAACTAATCGAACCACTATTTAATTTATTTAATCGAACCACTAATTAATCAAACCACTAATTAATCACTAATTTATATAATTATATATAATTAGTAATTTATATAATTTATAATGGTTCGATTAATTAGTAATCGAACCACTATAATTTATACTTCATTAAGTGGTTCGATTACTCAATTAAATGGTTCGATTAATAGAATTACTCAAAATAATTTAGGTGGTTCGAGTGGTTCGATTAATACAATTAAATAAACCAAATTCAAAATCAAATTTGGTTTAACACACTATTAATCGAACCACTATGTATTTGACATAGTGGTTCGATTATTCATTTAAATTTGGGTTAATACACTATTAATCGAACCATTATAAATTATATAAATTACTAATTAATCGAACCATTATAAATTATATAAATTACTAATTAATCAAACCATTATAAATTATATAAATTACTAATTAATAGTGTAGGATTTACTCGAACCACTATGTAAAATACATAGTGGTTCGATTAATAATGTAAAAAACAATTTTCTAGAATTTACTCGAACCACTATATGAAATACATAGTGGTTCGATTAATAGTGTAAAAACCCAATCTTTTCACAATTAATCGAACCACTATGTCAAATTTATAGTGGTTCGATTAATAGTGTAAAAAACCAATTTTTCACAATTAATCGAACCACTATGTATAAATTGGTTTTTTACACTATTAATCGAACCACTATGTCAAATTCATAGTGGTTCGATTAATATTGTAAAAAACCAATTTTTTCACAATTAATCGAACCACTATGTCAAATTCATAGTGGTTCGATTAATTGTGTAAAAAGCCATTTTTTTTCACAATTAATCGAATGACTATGTCAAATTCATAGTGGTTCGATTAATATTGTAAAAAACCAATTTTTTCACATTTAATCGAACCACTATGTCAAATTAATAGTGGTTCGATTAATAATGTAAAAAGCATTTTTTTTCACAATTAATCGAACCACTATGTCAAATTCGAATGTAATTTGAATGTAGAGAAGGACTTGGGTGCCCCCGGGGCACGGATCTAGGATCCGTGGCCCCAACCCGCTCCAAGGTCCATCTATGTACATATAAATATATTTTTTCAATTTCTCTTTTACCCTAATCTATGTACCGCTTCTTCTTCTTCTTCTTTTCTTCTTCTTCCTCCTCTTCTTCTTCTTTTCTTCTTCTTCTTTTTCTTCTTCTCTTCTTCCTCTTCCTCTTCTTCATCTTCTCTTATTCTTCTTCTTCCTCTTCTTTTTCTTCTTCGCTGCTTCTTCGTCGCTGCCTTTTTCTTCTTCTTCTCTTCCTCTTCTTTTTCTTCTTCGCTATTGCCTCTTCTTTGCTTTTTCACAGCCTCTTCTTCACCACCGCTCCCTCATGATGTACAGAGAACTCGACGTCAGCCGGAGCCGCCTAGTCGGGTTGTGGAGAGGATGTTTCACTTGTTTGGAGATGATCTACTTCCTTGATCTACCTTCTTGATTCATGAACATATGAATTTTTTTTTTCTTTGGCAATGTCTATTCAACTAGGCCATTTGTACATAGAGATGATTGTTGGGTTGCACATTTGTGACCCATGAATACATATATTCTTAGCATTTGCGTTTGCAAATTGTGTTTTAATTGATAGAGTGGTAGGATTTGTTGTCAATATTACAGATTACATGATTTATATTGATAATTGATTTCATCCAAATTATGAATACCATTACTCATTCATGCTGCTGAAGAATTGCTTGATATATTATGTAATACCACAAAAGCTTACACATAATACCTTAAAGGTATTTATGTAATACCTGAAAGAGACTTATGTAATACCCGAAAAGTGAGTATCAAATATCTTAGATGTAAATATAAATATGTAATACCATATAGATAAAAATATAATACCTAAAACATATTTATGTAATACCTGAAACATATTTTATGTAATACTTTAAAGATAAATATGTAATACCTTAAACTATAAGCAGTAATACCTTAAAGTTTAAGCAGTAATACCTCAAAGGTGAATATGTAATACCTTATACTCAAAAACAGTAATACCTTAAAGTTGAATATGTAATACCTTATACTCAAATATGTAATACCTTAAAGCTGAATATGTAATACCTTATACTCAAAAGCAGTAATACCTTAAAGTTGAATATGTAATACCTTATACTCAAATATGTAATACCTCAAAGGTACATATGTAGTACCTTATGCTATCACCTTAATACCTTAAAGATAAATGTGTAATACCTTAAGAGTATACACGTAATACCTTAAGAATATGTATATAATACCTATCACTGAATCACATGGTACGAAATCTCGCACACCAGCTTAGCTAGGGGCGCGCGTGGGGGCGCGTGGGCGCGCGTGGAGGCGGCCCACGCTCCGGGTCGGGTTGGGGGCACGGATCTAAGATCCGTACCTCCGGTGCACACAAGTTTTTACCTTGAATGTAAGTGGTTCGAGTAATACACTTAAATTGGTTTAATTGGTTTAATTGAATTTGAATGTAAGTGGTTCGAGTATTACACTTAAAGTGGTTCGAGTAATACACTTAAATTGAAACAATTTGAATTCAATTACTTCAATTTAATTGAACAATTTAATTGAAACAATGGCTCGATTAAACAATTTGAATTCAATTACTTCAATTTAATTGAACAATTTAATTGAAACAATGGTTTGATTAAACAATTTAAATTCCACCACTCCACTTTTCATTTAATTCAATTAAATTTGGTTTAATTCAAATTGAACCATTTCATTTTGATTAATCGAACAACTTTTAATTGTTTAATCGAACCACTCCACCACTACACTTTTCATTTAATTCAATTTGGTTTAATTCAAATTGAACCACTTTTAATTGTTTAATCGAACCACTATTACATTAAAAAAAAACACAAATTAATCGAGCCACTATATGTCACTATTGATTAATTTGTAATAGTGTAATTTGTATTTGTAATAGTTTAATTAATGGATATAGTATTATAATGGTTCGATTACATATATTAATTAGTAATTGAACCATTACATATAAATAGTATTATATATATACATACATTTATAATGGATATAGTATTATAGTGATCCAATTTAAGTGTATTACTCGAACCACTTAAATTCAAATTCAATTAAACCAAATTCAATTAAACCAATTAAACCAATTTAAGTGTATTACTCGAACCACTTAAATTCAAATTCAATTAAACCAATTAAACTAATTTAAGTGTATTACTCGAACCACTTTAAGTGTATTACTCGAACCGCTTAAATTCAAATTCAATTAAACCAAATTCAATTAAACCAATTAAACCAATTTAAGTGTATTACTCGAACCACTTAAATTCAAAAACCTTTTTTAATCCATATCCAATTAAACCAATGTATTACTCGAACCACTTAAATTCAAATTCAATTAAACCAAATTCAATTAATTCAATTAAACCAATTTAATAATTCGATTACTAATTTAATTCAATGGTTCAATTACTAGTAATGGTTCGATTACTCAATTTAATTTAATTCAATGGTTTAATCGAGTGTTTTAATTTAATTTCATTGAAGTAAATGGTTCGATTAATAGAATTACTCAATTTAACCACTATGTATTTGGTTTAAATTAAATTGAGTAAATGGTTCGATTAATGAGTAAATGGTTCGATTAATGAGTAAAAGAACCAATAAGTGTATTAATGAGTAAATAGTTAAATCAAATACCATTGTTTAAATTGAGTAAATGGTTCGATTAATGATTTAACCACTATGTATTTGGTTTAAATTAAATTGAGTAAACAATGGTTAAATCATAGTGGTTAAATTGAATTTTGTACTCTTAATTGAATTTGTACTCGAACCATTACGTGGTAGTCGAACCATTCAAAATTTCAAATTTCTTTGTACTATTTCAAATTTTAATTAAGAGTCAAAATTCATAGTGGTATTAATCAAACCACTTAGTAGTACAAAGAAATACTCCAATTAAGAAATTGGTTCGAGTGGAGTGGTTCGAGTACTCCAATTAAGAATTAAATTAAGAAATAGTTCAATTAGTGGTTCGATTAATTACTTGAAATTGAATTACTTAAATGGTTCGATTAATTAATTAAATGATTCGATTAATAGTGTAAAAAAAACAAATTTTTCAAAATTAATCGAACCACTATGTCAAATACATAGTGGTTCGATTAATAGTATAAAAACCAATTTTTTCACTATTAATCGAACCACTACGTCAAATTCATAGTGGTTCGATTAATAGTGTAAAAAAACATTTTTGTTCAATTACTCAAACCACTAATACATATGTCCAATAGTGGCCTAATCGAACCATTAATTCAAAGTTATTAATTGGTTTATTAATTGGTTAGTTGGAATTAAGCATTACTCGAACCACTCAAATGGTTCGATTAATAACTATTTGAAATTGAAATTGAATTACTCAAATGGTTCTATTAATTACTTGAATTTGAATGGTTCGATTAATCAATTATTCAACTATTTAATGGTTCGATTAATTACTGAAATTGAATTACTTAAATGGTTCGATTAATCAACTATTCAACTATTTAATTACTTAAATGGTTCAATTAATCAATTACTTAAATGGTTCGATTAATTACTTGAAATTGAATTTGATTCACTTTAACCGAACCACTCCTTTGATACAATTTGATTAAAATTGATTTAATTGAATTGAATTTGGTTTAATTCAATTTGAATTTGGTTCAATTTAATTGGTTTAATTCAATTTGATTTAACTTAATTTAATTCAACTTTAATCGAACCACTTTAATCGAACCATTTAATTTGATTTAATTCAATTTGATTTAACCGAACCACTTTAACGGTTTAACCGAACCACTCCTTTGATACAATCTTGTAGGATTTACTCAAATTGAATTAAATCAAATTCAATTAAATTAAATCAATTCTAATCAAATTGTATCAAAGGAGTGGTTCGGTTAAAGTGAATCAAATTCAATTAAAAATGAAATGCAATTAAATTCAATTCAACTTTAATCAAATGAGTAATTGAAGAAAATTTGGTTTTTTACACAATTAATCGAACCATTATTAATTTTACATAGTGGTTCGATTAATAGTAAAAAAATTGGTTTTTTACACTATTAATCGAACCACTATGATTTGACATAGTGGTTCGATTAATTGAACAAAAATTGGGTTTTTACACTATTAATCGAACCACTATGAATTTGACTTAGTGGTTCGATTAATAGTGAAAAAATTAGTTTCTTACACAATTAATCGAACTACTATGTATTTGACATAGTGGTTCGATTAATTGAACAAAAATTGGTTTTTTACACTATTACTCGAACCACTATGTATTTCACATAGTGGTTCGAGTAAATCCTAAAAAATTGGAAATTTGTTTAATTTTTTAATCGCAAATTTGTTTAATTATTTACAATGACTAGTTTAATTTCAAACAGTTTGAATGTAATATACCTAAAATCATTCAATTAAACGATCCTCATTTTTTTTATATTAATCGAGCCTCATTTATCAATTAATTTAATTACTTTTATCAATTTATATGATTTGTTGGATAAATCAATTGTTAAATAATAGTATAAATAAATAGAATATATCATCACTCGATCATTACTCAATCATTTCTCCAATGACCGAGTCAAAATAGTGTAGAAAATGTCACTTTATTATCTTTTGTGGTAGAAAAGTACTTTTGTTAAATTGAATGGTAGAAAAGTCAATTGCTTATATTTTTCGTTTAGTTTGACACATTTCCTCTTATTTTATATTCCCTTCGTTGCAAAATAAATTTCTTTTTCACTGAGTTTTTTATTTCAAAATAAATGTCTATATAGAAACATTTACACATTTAATGTATTTTCATGTATGACTCTCACATTAAAAGAGATATTAAATTAATGAATAAAACTTATATATCTCGGCACATGAATCTTAAATTCGTGTCCCCAAGTTGACCAGATGTGTGAGTTGCCTCCAAGTGCGCTTAGGCAACCCCACGCGAGGCCATACCTATGTTGAACGCACACCTGATTCCATAGTAAATGATTCAGTGATAGATATCATGTGTATACTCTTGATATATCACACATATGCTCTTGAGTTTCAGTGATAGATATGAGATGTATACTCTTGAGGTATCACATGTATACTATTAAAATATTACTTGCTTATTCAATAAAGGTATCAATTTTTTGTTCTATAGATATCACACGTATACTTTTAAGGTATCGCATGTGTTCATTTAGTAAATGTATCAATTATTTGTTCTAAAAGTATCAGTGTATGCTCTTAAGACATCACATGTATACTCTTAAGGTATCATGTGTTCATTCAATAAATGTATCAATTATTTGTTCCAATATATACTCTTAAAGTATCACATGTATATTTTTATGATATCATCGTGTACTCTTAAAGTTTGTTGGTCCCAAGTGATATAGAGGTTCAGGGCTAGGGGTGAATGAACGTTTATCGTTTTTCCAAATTTTAACTCTATTTGACAGTTCTGCTGCAAGCTATTGATACTTGCAGCAAGTTTAAATATCGTGTTCTGCTTACAAAATTGAAGATATGCTGCAGCCAAATACTTAAGAGATTTTGCACAACGAAATTGTGTATGATAGAGTTTCAGCAAATAATGTAACCTTTAACTATAGAGTTAGAAGATTTGAGTAAGTTAGACACACATATATAAAAGTTATAAAGAATGCATACAACAAGATACAAATAATGAAAGTTGTAAATGCATTAAGATAAAAACACAAGGCTTTTATAGATGTGGTGCGGACCAATGAGAAGCCGCCACTTATGCCTGAAGCAACTGCAGATTCTGCAAAAAGAGGACAACCGAATTTAATGAAGCTGCAGCATGGAGAAAACAACATAGTATACAACCTGTGAGCTTGCATTAATGAGGCTGTATCCAAAGATATTTAAAGATCAATGAATCAACCAACAAGAGATCATCAAGGACGATTTGGAGATCAAGATTGGTGTGACCAAGAGAGGAATCAGATGACGACACGTGGAATGTGCTTCCTTCAACCAGTGCATTATAAAGAGGAAGAGTGAAGTTGAAGAAGATAACTGAAAATTTTCATCTTGCTAAAGGCTCTCACATTCATATTCTAGAGCTTGCAACAAGAATCGCACTTCAAAGATTAATGCATTTTTCAGTTCACTCAACCTAGGAGCAATTCATCAACAACGATCACATCCATTGAAAACTTAGCTTCGTTTTAGTTGTGTGCTTAGGTTGTTTTAGGTGTCCATAGTCAAGAGGGAAAATACCTCGCCGTGTTTCTTTAGTCCTTTAAAAGGATAATACCATGTGTAGATCCCTGTTTGATTGCTGAAACCTAGGAAAGGAGTAAGAATCATAGTAGGTTGTATCCTTAGACGAAGCATGTATGGATTGAGTCCTCTGAATCATTTGGCCTAGTGGATTTCCTCCTTGTGTAGGAGAAGAGATAACCTAAAAGACTTACACTACCTTCGAACCTCTATAAACTCTTGTACATTTACTTTCTGCGTTTACAGCTTTATTTTCTTTATATCATTTGTGGTTTGCATGGGTTTATTTTATGTCTTTACATGTGTTGTAACCTTCTAACTATCTAGTTAAAAGATTACTTTATTTATTGAAACTCTATCACCACCAATTTCGCTGTGCAAAAACTCTAAGTATTTTGCTGTTGCACCTGATCATTGTTGCAAGCAGAACACACTATAGAGCGAGTTTGCTGCAAGTACCCATAACATGCAGCAGAACTATTTGATAGAATTCAAAATCAGAAAAACGGTAGAGGTTCATTCGCCCCCCAACTTCTGCACCACTTGGAACCAACAAGTTTCATAGTATATTTTCAGTCGTATATATCTAGTTGACTTGTTGGATTTTGTTGCTATTTTCATACTTTTATTTTAAAAGACAAGATTTCTTGGATGTTGGATTTATAAAGTTTATATGTTCTCTTAATTATTTTGATATTTATTTATTGAAAATTGTAAAAAATTAAATTTGGAAAACCAAAATCCCCGTGGAAAACTTATTCCTCAAATGGTAAATCAACAACCCATTATTTTTGTTTATACTCTACTCCACAGATTAATGAGCAAGAAAACTAAATTAAACTTTCTAAATATTTTAAGTAGAATTTCAAACTTAGATCCAATTTGAAATCTTAATTATCGATGTCAGACCCTCATTTTCGGTACGTGACCCTGATTGCACCTATAGCAACCACGTGCTATATAGAACACCAAGTTCAATACATCAAGTGTGGACTACCAAAACCTAGAAATGTATAATAAAAATAAGGAGTAATTTCTCGAACCATTTTATGTGAGACTTGTTAATCTACAATTCATAATCTACATTTCACAATTTACATGATGTAAATTTAAGGAAATTGGTTTGATATACGTCACATGAAAACCATCCGAGAGACAGTTTCATGAAAGTTTTTTGTGGAAAAAGAAAAAAGAACAAAAAAAACTTGATAAAAAAATGAATGTAACTTGAGTGCAGTTAAAATGATCTTTTTCCGTTACATAAGTGACTAGTTGGTCTCTTGTGAGACGGTCTCACGTGCCACGGAATTCAAGTATGTGTTTTATAGGTATAAGTATGTGTTTTTCAGCTATAAGTATGTGTTTTTCAGCTATAAGTATGTGTTTTATAAGTATGCTTTTACAGGTATAAACATGAGTTTTAGAAGTATGTTTTTTACACTCATAAGTATGTCTTTTTCTGTTATAAGTATGTCATCTGAAATTTCGTGCGATGGTCGCACACAAGTTTTGTTGAATAAATTTAGAGGCTCCCACCAAGTATTATTGATTTAATTACATCTTATCACATTGGTTTTCTTCCAATCATGTAAAATTGACTTTTGCATTGAAAGTTATGATCAGTTGTCTAAGATCATATACCATAATTTAAAGTTGACTAAAATCATTTTCTCTAGTGATTTTGCAACTGGCGTCATGCATGATATCATCAATGAATGGTTCACTTGGATCAACTTGCTCCTTGTATGTTTGGATAGATTATTGATTTGACATTTTGTCATCTTCTTGATTTTCAACAACGTAACTACGATATATTTGTACATATATAACCCTTAGTAACTGCCTTACTTAACAAAAAATTTGTTAGGAGGGTGGGACCCATATGACACTACATCAATTTAAAAATAAACACTTTTTAAAAACACATCTCTACATTACTTAACAAAAAAATACAATCATTATATATGGGTCTCATCATCAACTAACTTTTTTCTTAATATATATCAAATAAAATTATTTTGTAATTATAATTTTTTAAATTATATCAATAATATTAAATCTAAATCCATTTTAATCAATTAAATAATTATTGTATATATATATATATTTACATTAGTCTCAATTCGTATATAACATGAAATTTAAGGGAAAATTTGAATTTATCAATTCATGTAATAATAATAATAATAATAATAATAATAATAATAATAATAATAATAATAATACGTTGAAATACATTTGAAATATAAATGTAATATTAATATGTCCCCAAATCGTCTCCATATGTGTTCTACTAAATCCGCTCGAAGTTGATGATGTATTTGATTACCACGTAGCTCGGAATTCCTTTGAAGATACTCTTGAAATTTTTCGTGTGATCCATGCACTGGTTGTGTAGGCTCATCACGTTTGTCGTTGTACCAATTCGTGATTAATTCCTCGTCTTCAACAATCATGTTGTGCAAAATAATACATGTTACCATTACTATTTTTACCATATTGGTAGGTATGAGCATGTGTTTACCATATTTTATAAAAGTATTGATTATGAGAGTAGGAGAAAAATGTGTATTTCATATTGTAACTGATAACTTCGTTATTTGATGCATTTTGGGGCTTAATTTCATATCATTTTGTGTTGAAAAACATGCAAGAATAAATGAAATTTTATTTAGATTTCATCTTTAAAATTTCACATTTTCACTTCATTTGAAAGGAATTTGATAGATTTTAGCACAAAATGAAAGTCTAGTGGATTTTAATGACAAGTTGGAGTCGAGATAGGAAGTCTATAACGAGCAGTTATGGAAGAAAATTCATATCTCGATCTCAAGAAGTCTAAATTTAAGGATTTTTGTCTTGTTGGAAAGCTAAGAGAGATTTCTACAACTTTCATGTTGAACGTTTTCTTTAATTCGGCCACCAAGAAAGCAGAATATCACAAGAAGTTGAAAATCGTGCAAGAATGTCCTTATCTTCGTCTTGACAGGATTCCAGTAAATAGTCCATAACTTAGTGTAGAAAATGGATCTTGGGCTGAAATTAGTGTCATTGGATAGCTAACTTCAAGTTCTACAACTTTCATGAAGACATCAAAGTCCAATTCAAGCTCAAAAAGGGTCAAAAAGAGTCTGGAAGTCATAACCCGGGTGAGGTCGGGCCCCATTTTTTGAGCTGAGTAACTTTCGAAATTCGAACAGACGACCCGACCCGGGTCTCTGGTGACCCACCTGGGTCACGTGTCTTATGCCCCAAATTTCTGTTTTTCTGTTCGATATAGGCCGGGTCATCCGGATCCTGCCGGGTCGCATTTTGTTTGGCCGTTTCAAACCCCATTTTGACTAGAACTCTACCCCAAACCTAATTTCATGACATTTTATGCATTCCATTTTTTGTCTTTACAAATCTAAATCCCGGACATTAGATTTAATAAATAATATATACATCATTTGAAACATCACTACAAACTTGCAGTTACACTAGAAATTTAAAATCATAATTTGAAACTACATTAATCTAGTCTACTTATTTTGAGCATTCCATTTTTCCATAATCATTTTACAATATTGGTGGTGCATCTTTAATTGAAATTCATTCATATTGGAAGTGTCTTTGTGCACTAGCTCATACTCCTTGGAAAGACATATTCGATTTTGTGCTTTAATCTTCGCTCTTCTTCACAAATACTCATATGCAACCGTCTCACATGCGACGGCACTCGCGCACGGTCGACCGTGTCCTAGGACACGATCGTGCGCAAGTGTAGTGTATAAGTATGTCTTTTTCAATAATAAGTATGTGATTTTTTTTCTCGCCCACGACCGTGCCTCGCGTGAGCAATCTGTGGCGCACGGTCAAGTCTCAGGGCACGGTCGAGATAAGTATGTGATTTTTGTCTATAAGTATGTCTTTTAGTGCTATAAGTATGTGTTTCGGCGCACGGTCCATCGTGTCCCAGCACACGACCGTGCGCCAGTGCCGTCGCACATGAGACGGTCTCACAAGAGTCCAGCTCGCTCTTCTTATATCATTTTCTTCTTCTTTCCAGCCTTGGTACTTTTGAAAATTTTCGCTTTGCCGCCTTTCTCCCGATTTTGTGACTCAAAACAAAAGAGAGACACGAAAAGACACAAGGATTCATCCACATCCAAATACACAAGCCACATCTTGATATTTTCTTGTTTGATATTTTCTTTCGTTTATCTATTTCTAGACATAGGTTAATTAGGTTCAATTCTCTCAATTCGGTCACCTAGATAAAATCAGGTAATCTAATTAGGTAGTTAACATCGTTCTAATTCACTAGTCTCTGTGGGATCGAAATTAAATTAGATATAAAATCATAACAATGCAAATCAAGTAAAAAAAAATCTAAACATATGCATGCATGTTGAAACAAACAATAAATATCATTTGGTGAAATATTAAAAATACTATTAAAATACCACATAATACAAATTATACTAACTCTTCCTATCTCCTTAAATTTTTGTTCATACTATTAACAAAAATGAAATTTGTTCATACCTTTGATCAAAAATGAATTTTGTTCAACCAACTATAACAAAAAATACAAATTTATTATTATAATAATCAACTTTTCTCTCTTTCTCTCTCCTCAATAATTATTTATTATTACTTTTTCAGAACATGGTACACACCTTTATAACACCAATAAAAACACACACATATTAACTCCTTACATTACTTAACAAAATTTTGTTTTTATTAATCACAAATTTTTGTTAAGCAATGCTCATGCTCTTAACTCAAGTGGTATATATCCCCTGCACCTTTTTAAAGCACAATCTGGATTCAAATTTGGATCAAGTAAGTTTTCTATTTTTTTTTTTTTTCCCTCTTCCCTTCCAAGACCTCAATCTAATTAAAAAAACGAAAAAACCATGAATTGTTTGTATTATTTTCATCTAAACTTTTCCTCGAGTGATCATGGGTTGACTTTACTAGAATATGGTATATATATATATATATATATATATATATATGAAATATTATTTTTTAGTCTTTGATATACTCAACATACACCATCAAAGTTTGGATTGTAAAACTTTGCACTTCTTTTTATCTATTATAGAAAACAAAGTCATTATAGTACACAACATAAAATCACCAAAAAATCAGAAAGATGCATAATTAACAAAATGTTATATATTTCCTCTTACTCAGTCTTACCTAAAAATGAATTGAAATTAAATATGACTAAATAACAAGTTTTTATTCCACAAGTGAGTAGATTTGGTATTTCCCACTTATTAGATATGCATTGGGCTTAGAAAAACAAAAATAAATATAGAAATTCTTAGAAATGAAATGGCAGCATTACTGTTGGGCCTAGGCTTTTGTGGTTCTTTACTAAATTTGTATATATTTATTATGTTTTACTGAACTCTTGAATTTTTAAAATTTATTATACCAAGCCATTGCACCTTATACATTTATTTAATTTTACAAGAATTTTATTGTTTTAGACATGTCGCCAGCTTATAAATCAATTTTAACTTTACAAGCGCCAGCAGTTTTAAATATTTTAATTACAAAATGTTTGTACAAAAGTACTGAATATATGTGAAAAATAATTAAGAAATAAAGATTTATCAAGTTTCCTTTATTTTATTTTGTTTTGTTTTTGGAAATCCACGGTTTAGTAAAGCACAATATATATATATATATATATATATATATGTGGGACATCAGCCATTTCTACCCTATTTGCACTGCTACAAGTGGGAATCGAACTCAGGACCACGATGAGCAAATTAAGCTATAGTTCCACTGGGACAAATAAGATTTATATAATAGTTTTCGTGTAACACCTAAAAATAGGGTTACACGAAAACTCTTGAAATCAAGCTTACATGAAAACTCTTAAAATCAAGCTTACACAAAAATTTTTGAAAATCAAGGTTACACGAAAACTCTTGAAATTAAGGTTACACGAAAACTCTTGCAAATCAAGCTTACACCAAAACTCTTGAAATCAAGGTTACACGAAAACTTTTGAAAATCAAGCTTACACGAAAACTCTTGAAATCAAGCTTACACGAAAACTTTTGAAAATCAAGCTTACACGAAAACTCTTGAAATCAAGGTTACACGAAAACTTTTGAAAATCAAGCTTACACGAAAACTTTTCGTGTGATTTGTGGCCATATATACACGTGGCATAACCCCATTTGTTTGTGCCCATGTGTAATATAGGAAAGAGAAAAAGGAATTAAGGCGTGATGATGACATGTCAGAGTGTCCATCTTTGACTTTGCAAAAGTGAGTACTTTTGGCCACTTTTTTTAAAAAGTGGTTATATTGGGGTGTAATATATATAATGTAGGTTATTTTTAACCTATTTTTTAAGAAATATGGGTAATCAGAGACATTTGTTATATATATATATATATATATATGTTTGTACACAGGGGCGGACCCATGTAGGGGCCAAGGGGGGCACTGGGCCCCCCTGAAAATTTACCAAATTATTAGGGGTATTTTTGGAATTTCATAGTTTAAAAAAATATAAATATGAATCTTTCTTAGGCACTTAGCAATTTATTTCTTTTCAATTTATCATTTTTTTCCCTTCCAATCAACACACAAGTTTAGAAATTTTCTCCTTTTCTTCTTGATTTCTTATTTATATAATTTCAAGAAAATGCTACATTTATATTACATTCTTGCTTAAATTTTTGTTCAATATTATTGATTTATTGGGATTGAAATTGTGTATGTGATTTAGTGATAACTTAGAAAATAATGATAATAAATTTTCATTTTGATGTTATTTATTTCTTGATCATTGTACTTCAACGATGACCTAAAATTATTGATTAATTATTTATATGTGTTCTAAAATTCTATCAAGTTATCTGTTTTTTATATTGATATTGTCAAGGTTTAGCCGAGATAATGTTATTAGTTTTGGATGTTATTGTTATATATTTTATACTCTGACCTTATCGAAATTGTGATAAATTTATATTTTTATGTTAGAAATATTGAATTTTTTTTATTAATCAATTTGGGCCCCCTCGATTGAAATTTTGGGTCCGTCACTGTTTGTACATGTG
The DNA here is from genome assembly GCA_005771605.1 of Scutellaria baicalensis. NCBI lineage: Eukaryota > Viridiplantae > Streptophyta > Magnoliopsida > Lamiales > Lamiaceae > Scutellaria > Scutellaria baicalensis. Next base: position 23,518,023 of record CM016728.1, read on the forward strand.
TGGGATTTGTAAAGTAATAATTGAAAGTATAATATATAATTAATAGATATGGTAGTGACTATACGAGTAATCACTACTTTTAACAAAAATGATTTGGTGTTGTGTAGTTGGTCAATCAAATAAAATTTAAGTAATTTTTGGATTGGCATTGAAAATGTGTCCAACACACAGCCAATCATTTTAGGCACGCGCTTTTGACATAGTCTCCAAATACACAAAGACAAATAAATGATATCGTATTGTCTAATCTTGTAATAATTTATCTTCTTTTTTATTTTATTTATAAAGTTCTCATTATCTCATCAAGCATTCTAGAAGTATCGACTTCATTTCATGCATAATAATGTGTCGAAATTGACATATATGTGTTCATACTTTTGAATAACACCATTGTAGAGTTGTGGATTAAAAGATATTAAATTTAATGGATAACACTTTGTTGGAAAGAAAATTGGATAAATTGCATATATGATGAGTTCGTAGACTTAACATAATGTAACTTGATATATGGAGGCTCAAAAATAACCTTTTGGCCTTAAAATAATAGTGTTTCGCTACAAGAAAAATTAGTATTTAAAATGACATTTTTTGCGACAAAAAAAATTATTGTAAAAAGTCTAGTTTTTTTTGCAACAACAAATTATCACGAAAAATGATAAGAGAAAATGTATCAAAATGCCATCTTTTATATAAAAAAAATAAAATTTTACCATTTAATATAACTTAATATAAAAAAATGCCATCTAACATAACTTAATATAGTAAACTACCACATTTTTTTGATTGATTCCAACTTTTCATTATTGGGCAATGATTGAAAGTTTTTCAATGATTGGAATGATTAGATGTATATATTATAATTTTCAAATATGCAACAAAATATAGGTCATTCGAAAATTAAAAGTAATTTTCGAATAACCCTATATTTTGTTGCTTATTCGAAAATTACTTTTAATTTCAAATAACCTATTTTATATTTTCGAATAACCCTAAAAAATAGGGTTATTCGAACAATAAAAGTAATTTTCGAATAACCCTATATTTTTTGCTTATTCGAAAATTATATGATATAATTTTAGTTTTTCATTTATTTTTTTTAATTTATTTATTTTAGATTTATATTTTTCTTTTTTCCCATTGTTTATTTTTGTCCTATTATTATTGTCTATTATTATTGTTGGTACAATTTTATTCAAAATTACTATTCATTTCTCTGCTCACTTTAATTTTACTTTTTACAGTGTGAAAATGATATTACAAAACGTTTATTTGACTATTAAATAGTCTATTTTACTTTTCAGAATTAAAATAGTGTTAACGTTTATTAATTTTTTTAGAATAAAATAGTATTTATTTTAACGTTTATTTTACTTTTCAGAATGAAATTGTGTTTATTTTACTTTTACAGAATCAAATAGTATTTATTTTACTTTTTCAGAATTAAATGAGATTCAGATTCAGAGTACGAATCAACATTCACGGGTCGTACATCAAATTTGTATCTATTTAGAGATGTAAATTCTATAAGAGAATTCATTCAACAAACTTTACTCTAAGCTTACAATTGAATTTGTGGAAGTAGTTTGGCACATCATCTCCCTTTGAACTCTCAAGTAAGTAATAGTATACTCTTAAATTTCAATCTAATTTACATTTAATTATATATTAAATAGGATTGTTAACATATTTTCGACGTGTTAAAAAGTATTTTCAAATAACTTAACATATATATTATTCGATATAAATTTTTGAATAACTTAGAAGAAGTTAATATTGTTTAAGTTAGATATATTGTTTAACTTCAAATCAGTTAGAAGGATTGAATAAATATTGTTTAAGTTAGAAGAAATAGGGAATAAATTATTGGTTATTCTAAAATATCAATTAATTTTCGAATAGCCCTATTTTTTAAGGGTTATTTGAATATTAGAAAAAAAATTCGAATAATGAGTAATTAACAAGTAATTTTCGAATAATGAGTAATTTACTTGTTCGAATATTAGAAATAATTTTCAAATAATGAGTGATTAACAAGTAATTTTCGAACAAGTAATTTTGTAATAATGAATAATTAACAAGTAATTATTCGAATATTAGAAATAATTTTCGAATAACAAGTAATACTAGAAATAATTTTCCAACATTCAAATAACCCTATTTTATGGGGTTATTCGAAAATTACAAAATAATTTTCGAATAACCCCATAAAATAGGGTTATTCGAATAACCCTAATGTTTTTGGGTTGTAATTTTCGAATAATCGAATAACCCTAATTTTTAAGGGTTATTCGAAAATTACAAAAAAAATTCGAATAACCCTGCAAAAAAAAGGGTTATTTTTAATAACCATATTTTTTGGGTTTTTTGAAAATTATTTGTAATTTTTTAGGATTATTCGAACAATACCATTATTTATTTATATTTTCAATTTGTTTTTTCATTTTAAGTTATTCATTTATATATATTTTTTTGGATGAATTTTTTATTAATATTTTTTTATCAGGATGACTTTCTCCATAGCGGTATGTTACGGTGGTTATTGGGAAGGGTTACAATATGTAGACGGTATACAATCGATAATTAATCTTGAAAGATTTAATTATCAAGATATATTGAGCTCAATACATGAGATCGTGTCTGCCGACATGAATATTTGGATGTATTTGATCCATTCTCTAGTGGAAATGAACGGAAGATTGCAGAGGAAAAAAATTAAAAATGATTTTGATCTGCAATACTGTTTTTCAGAGTGTCATGGACTTTTGGTTGTTTTCGTTTCTTTGAAAAGGATAAATGTAGGAATATCAAGTGGTCATCTCTTCCGTTGGGACTACAGAATGATGAAAATTTTAATTCAAGATAGGGCGTAGACGATAGTATAGAAGGAGCATGTTCAAACCAACCCTGGGGAACCTGGCCGTCCCAATCTGAACATGTTGAATACGGAGATTTAAACTATTTTGACCTGAATGTTGCCCCAACTGATGAAATTTAAGAACTGGTACACGAAGATAGGTGGGAACAAGAAAACCATGATGATCCAATAGGTATTATTTATATTATTGGACTGAATACCCTGTTGAGTTTATTTCACAAACAAATCACATACCCCTGATCTATATTAACATTATATATTAAAATTGTGTGTAAAATATCTGGCCGCTAAGAACATGCATAACATCGACCTCAGACCTCACAAGAGACCACTTCATACAGCGAGGCCTCTGTATTAAACTGTTCAATCTACGCCCGGCAAATGACGACGTTATGGGGATCGCTTCAAGAGCCCATAGCTGAGGAGGAAAATACATAATTTCATCAGTCAACAACATTAATAATAAATCAACAGAAGTAATAACTGAATACACATACCAGCAGAACTACTGAGAACCCGTAGAAGTGGTAAGAAGGGACATTGGACCTGGGCGGCACTACCTTCGGTATTCTATCAAAGTATCGTAGCAAGTTGAGGAAGCTTATCTTCCCCCATGGAAAGCTCTCCCAAAACTCCTCCTGCTCGACTAAGTCCCACACCCACAAGTCGACACGTGTCTTCCCAGGCTCTAATCCCAACAGAATACAGTACACAATCAAGATCTTCGCGATCTTGATCGTATCCTATCGGTTGTCTTGAAACTCTCCAGATAAGAATCGGTCTAGGAGCTCAGAAACGAACACAGGACGGTTGTCTGAGTCTCTGTGAACTCTGTAGTATACTGTGCCGTGGGCGGGAGTGTGATCCCCTGATGGGTCAAAAGCTGAGTCACCAAACTTCAACTCGATAATCAAAGCAAACTCCTGCCTCCCGAACCGACAAATGGTACGGTCCTACCCTATCGTAAACCATCTCTCGTCCAGAGGGATTCGTGTCCCACACACCTGACGAGAGATGAGGACTTGCAAAAAGGCCTTGCAAGACTCTATGTCCATCTTCCATTGCAAAAAATGACCGAACGAGCATCTCCAGAACTCACGGACACAGTCATTGCCTATCCGTCGCAGTTGTGTCTTGATCTCAGCAAGTAGACTAAGACGGACATATCCGCAAATATATGCCATGCGATGCTGATAACACTCTCGTGCCCAGTCCAACTACACATATAAAAATATGAATTATTAAATAAAAATAAATGGCACAAATAATTATTTAATAAATTATGAATTATAATTACAAGCATTTTGAATTATTTTAATTTAATTTTGAATTACAAGCATGCAACCCGCCCGGGTAGTGTGCAGCACAAACGCCGAACGTTTGACCCGGGTCGGGTGCCCTGCAAACCGCCCGGGTCGTGTCCCAGCATAAAGTCGAAGGTTTGACCTGGGTCGGGTGCCTTGCAACCCGCCCGGGTCGTGTGACAACAGACTTCATTAAATTATTTTCTATATTTTTGAATAACCTAAAAAATTTTGGGTTATTCGAACAATACTATTAGAAAATTTTATGATATTTTCGAATACCCTAAAATTTTTTGGAATAACCCTAAAATTTATCAAGATATTTTCCGAATAACCCTATTTTTTTAGGGTTATTCGAAATTTATGAAGATAAATTTCAAATAACCCTAAAAAATAGGGTATTTCGAAAATTATCTTAATTATGAAGATAAATTTCGAATAACCCTATATTTTTAGGGTTATTCGAAAATTATCTTCATAATTAAGATAAATTTCGAATAACCCTAAAAATTAGGGTTATCTTATAAATTTCGAATAACCCTAAAAATTAAGGTTATTCGAAATTTATCTTAGATAATTTTCAAATAACCCTAATTTTTAGGGTTATTCGAAAATTATGAATAACCCTATTTTAGGGTTATTCAAAAATTATCACCCTAATTTTCGAATAACCCTATAATTCTATTAAGGTTGATAATTTTCAAATAACCCTTATTTTCGAATAACTCTATAATTTGATCAGTAACATAAAATTTTCAAATAACCCTTATTTGAAAATTATTATATTTTTCAAATAAGCCCTACAAAATAAGCTTATTCGAACAATCCCTAATTTTCGAATAACTTAGGGTTATTCGAAAATTTTATCTTCCCCCTCAACCCATATCATTTTAACTACATTTCAACTAAAACATGCTTAAATCAAAAATAAACAACCGAAAGTAAAAACAATAATACATGCTTAATCTAAAAAAATAAAAACACTATGCTTAATCTAAATAAACAAACACACTAATACATGCTTTAATCTAAAAAAACAAACACTAATACATGCTTGAATCTAAAAAACCAAGAACACTAATACATGCTTAATCTAAAAAAACAAAAACACTAATACATGTTTGAATCTAAAAAACAAAAAAACTAATACATGCTTGAATCTAAAAAAACAAGTAGAAATTAACTAACTTGATCGTCCATTGTTGGTTTGAAATTTGATTCTTGATTTAAACTTTCTTTCTTCCTCCGAACAATCTTTCCCAAACAATCTTTCGAACAATCTTGCCCGAACAAATCTTCCAAAATCACTGTAATTTATAAAAAAAATTCCACTAACTAACCGTATACCTCTAAGTTTTTTTATGGCTATGGAGGTAAAAAAAGTTTGGAAAATATGGATGAATGTTTGAATGAAATCAGTTGAGGGAGGTGAAATGAGGTGAAGTGGGGTGAAATTAATGGGGGTGGGTGGGGTAGTTTTTACAACAATTATTACAGTAATAATTGTATAAAGTAGTCAAACTGACATAGATTTGTGGTATTTTGTTATATTAAGTTATAATAATTTGTGGCATTATCACATATAATCTTATATTGTGTTGTAAAATTTATTTTCATTATAGTAAATGTGGTAATTTATGCGGCGAACTCAAATGATAATATAAAGTGACAATATATGTTGTCAAAAAAGGTAATATTGGAAAACAATTTATTTGCGACAACGTTGTTGTCACAAAAACTATTTACGAGAAGATTGTTGTGATAATAATTTAGTGATAATAATGCATTTGTGACAAGGCAAAATATTTTGTGCAACTGGTGCATGGGTCGACCCGCCCCACGCGCCTCTGACGCGCATTTTCACGTGCCCCACGCGCCTGGTGGGTGCGCTCAAACCCACCAAGATTCGCTCCAGGCAGTCATACCCTCATGTTATGTTAAGGTTACCCTCATGTTATGTTAGGGTTACCTTCATGTTATGTTAGTGTTACCCTATGAGGGTAACACTAACATAACATGAAGGTATGATTAACATTGTTTTTACCTTCATGTTATGTTAATGTTACTTTCATGTTATGTTAGTGTTACCTTCATGTTATATTAGTGTTACCTTCGTGTTATTTTATTTCAGTGGTTTTAAACTAAGGGTATGAAATCTGAAGATTGGGTCACATTAACATAACGCGAAGGTAACCCTAACATAACAATAAGGTAACACTAACATAACATGAAGGTAACGACCAAAAAGTAAAGAGGCTGGGCTGGACGGCCTAGTTGCACTGATCTCAAATCCGTGCAACTGGTGCACAGGAAAGTAACTCTTGTGACAATTATTAATGTTTTTGCGACGATATTTTGTTCTCGCGAATACTCATTTTTATTTGTAGTTCTCGCGAATACTCATTTTTATTTGTAGTGTGTATTAATATATATTCGGATCAGATTTTTTTTTTTTTTACTTTCCTGAATTATTTATTAAAAGCATATTTTAATGTGTCATAGTTTTCAAATTAGAGTAGGACTTATGTGCCCCGGGGGCATGGATCCAGGATCCGTGCCCCCAACCCGACCCGTCTGACCCGCACCCATTAATTATATATATATATATATATATATTTTCTTCTTCTTCTTCTTCTTTTTCTTCCTCACGCAACACATTTTTTTTCTTCTTCCTCTTCTTCTTCTTCTTCTTTCTCCTTCTTCAACCCGATCTGATCTGCTTTCTTCTTCTTCTTCTTCTTCTTCTTCTTCTTCTCTTTCCTTTTCAACCCTTCTTCTTCTTCCTTTTCTTCTTCAACCCGATCCGAACACATATACATACATACATATATAGCTCTTAAAGGGACTACGTTCTCGTGCTTGACATCTCTAATAATCTCCATGTAGCGCTTGAAATCTTGTTCAGAAACAGAGGTTGAGATAAGTCTCTTCACCACAATTCTTGCCCCATTATCCATGGTAGCTCTGTACACAGATCCAAAGGTCCCTCCCACAAGTAACTCAGTGGACACAAAGTATGCATCTTGGACATCAAAAGCACGACTGAAATCTGAAACGAGAACCAATTTGGGTACAAATCTTAAAGAAGTTAAAAAAATCCAAGTCCTGATAGTCGAGGCGAGAACTAAAATTGAAGCTCGAAAAACTCGAAGATGCTTTGGAAAGGACACTGGGACTCCTCGAGTCAGCATGAAAAAGTTCCCAAAGCTGCTGTTTCCTCAAAGCAGCTGCAACCAACCTCTCCCAGTTATCATAGTTAGCAGACATCCTTGAGCTTTTACACACAATATTTGCTGTTTCTTCTTGATCATATATCAGTGGCCTCAACAAAGTCAACACGTTGTTCATTCACATCTCCAATATTTTATGCTCGTTGACATTGACTCCACTTGAACAAAAAGAAAAATTATAAAAAAGCATGACATTGTCTGGAAGCTATGTTTTCAAAGAAAATGAGATTTTTTCCATACAAACATTACAGGCCTGAAGTTAACAAAGAGTGATGAGAGGGAAATTTGAAAGTAATGTCCAACAGAGAAGACACAGTCTTGCGATTTGGAGTATGTTTCAATTACCGTGGAAAGGAAAATGGCGATGGAGGAAAACAGAAAGTCCGCCGTGGCGGTGGTGGGATGTGCAATTTGATTGGTTGCTAAATGATGGAACTGAATCCATTGTTTTATAACCAATCAAATCACTTAATCTTAAGAACATACATTTACCACCTAAAAAATATATATAACACCTATAGAGTATATATTAAACATATCAGATATATAATATAAAAATATTCTAAAGGTATTACAAATATACTATATAGGTGATATAAGATCACATGCATCTATAAGATATAATAAATACAATTCCTTCAAATGTTTTGAAAATATTTTAAAGGTATTACAAAGATACTCTATAGGTGATATAAAATTATATGCATCTATGATATATACTAAACACAATTCCTTTAGGTGTTATGAAAATATTATAACACCTAAAGAACATACATATAACACTTATAGAGTATATATATGACACCTATCATTGAATCACATAATATGAAATCTTCTTTATATGTGATACCTCAAGAACATACATATAACACATAAAGAGTATATATATAACTCATATAGAGTATACATATAACACCTATCATTAAATCACATAATATGAAATCTTCTATATATGTGATACCTCAAGAATATAGATGTAACACCTAAGGAATATATATATAACATCTATAGAGTATAACTATAATACCTATCACTGAATCATATAATATAACTATAACACCTATAGAGTACATATATAACACCTATCACTGAATCACATAGTGTGAAATCTGGTGTGCGTGGGCGCACACCAGATCAGGTGGGGGTGCACGTGGGGGCGTGTGGGCGCGCTTGGGTGCGACCCACGTGTCGGGAAAGGTCAGGGGCACGGATCTAGGATCCGTGTCACAGGTGCATATAAGTTTTGTTCTTCAAATTAATGTAGTATTCTATTTTATATTAATAAATCACATATTATTTCACCAACTACTTTTACTGTGAAAGTTGGTGCTTGAACTACTCTATTAGAGAAAGGATGGGGTTCTTCGGACCATATATGCACCCACCCACCCACCCTTATTTTCCAATTCGTAAAAATGGTTCGAATTTTTGAGAGAAGATATATTATCATATATATTAATTAAGATTAAGTCTCTTATGAGACAATCTTACGGATTTTTTTTCTGTGAGACAGGTCAATCTACAACTCATGTTTCACAATTAATATATAAATTTGTGAAAATAAGTTAGCTTAGTGGGTAAAAAGGATTCGTCTTATGGAAACTATCAGTGAAACCGTCTTACGTAAGTCTTTGCAATTAATGTGAGGACTATATTGTTTGACGAATAAGATGATTAATTCATCCATTTTGCTACCTTTTTTTTTGTTTGGTGGTTCACTATTTGACTCAATTAAAGTGCATTTTGAAAATACCCTTTAATTTTGAGATCCGTGCAACTGGGTCACACGTGGGCTGGGCTGGCCCACCCAGCCCGCGCTTCTTTACTTTTTTCGCGTGTGTTGGTCGTTACCTTCACGTTATGTTAGTGTTTGTTGCAATAAAATTTCGTGTCTTGATCTCTGATCGAACGCCGTTTTTGGTGACTTTCTACGAAGAACTCCTCAAACCTCAGAGAGAGAAATTCTTGAGTCTTGAAATCTTGAACTCTTGTCTTCCTTGAATCTTGAGCTCTTGAATTATTGAATTGTCTTGTGTGTTGAACTTATGAAAACAGACCCATATTTATAGGTGTATGATATGAAACATTTCCATATATAGTTTATGGAGGATGCAATCTGATTGGTCATCCATGATTTGAAAATATATTTTCCTTAATCAAATATGTGATTTTATTACCAAATTTGGTATATCACCTCCATATTTGTAGGATTTAATCTTGATTCCCAAGCAACTAGATTTGAACACATGTCACCATTTGATTGGTCAAGAATATATATTAAAATATCAATTATTTATCTATTTCTTTAGGAATTAATTTAATTTAAATTCCTAAATACAAATAGAAAAATGATTTCTAATACACTATTTACATGTGGCATCATTTGATAGGCTAACAAAATTTGACTATCTACAAATGCCCCCTCGAGACTTGTTCACGACGACATGTCTTGGAGTGGACGAGTCTCGATTTTTTTTTTTTTTGAAGTATGTGAATGACCATATCATGCAGATAATTCAACTTGATATTGAACTTGAATTTGACAGATAGTTTATACTCTTGTCAAGGAGTTCTTCAATTTTGACAATTTGAATTTTATAGATAGTTTATACTCATATCAAGGAGTTCTTCAATTTGGACAATTTGAATTTGATAGATAGTTTATACTCATATCAAGGAGTTCTTTCATTTGGATTTGGATTTGATTGATAGTTTATACTCATATCAAGGAGTTCTTTCATTTGGATTTGGATTTGATAGATAGTTTATACTCATATCAAGGAGTTCTTCAATTTTGACAATTTAAATTTGATAGATAGTTTATACTCATATCAAGGAGTTCTTTCATTTGAATTTGGATTTGAGAGATAGTTTATACTCATATCAAGGAGTTCTTTCATTTGAATTTGGATTTGAGAGATAGTTTATACTCATATCAAGGAGTTCTTTCATTTGGATTTGGATTTGAGAGATAGTTTATACTCATATCAAGGAGTTCTTTCATTTGGATTTGGATTTGATAGATAGTTTATACTCATATCAAGGAGTTTCACATGACTTGATTTGTAGACCTTTTATACTCGTGTCAATGAGTTTTGACATTTTATTTGAGAAACTTTAGATAGTTTTTGCTCATATCTTGGAGCATTGCAGACAGTTTACGCTCTTATCAAGGAGCTCTTTTTTGTAGGGTCATCATTTTTTGCCCCCATCTTCTTCTTCTTCTTCTTCTTCTTCTTCTTCTTCTTCTCGCATTTGTGGTCCTTTGACTTCATTTGCAGCTAAGCTAAGCTCCAAGTCATGAGCTTTAGTGGCTAATTCTTCGAAGGACTTCGGCTGAATTGCTTGAAGGATGTAACAAATGCTCCAATGCATGCCTTTAGTACATATCTCAATAGCTGAAGTTTCAGATAATCGATCTTTACAATTGAGGCTCAAGTTTCTCCAACGATTGATGTAGTCAATGACCGACTCTTCATCATGTTGACGTGAGTTTGTGAGCTCGAGCATATTGACTGTTCGTCGAGTGCTATAGAAACGGTTGAGGAATTCATGCTCCAACTGCTCCCAACTGTCAATTGAGTTTGGTTCCAAGTCGATGTACCATTCAAATGCACTTCGATTCAAAGAACGAACGAACTGCCTCACCAAGTGATCGCCATAGGTCCCAGCATCATTGCATGTTTCGATGAAGTGAGCAACATGTTGTCTTGAATTGCCTTTGCCATCAAATTGTTGAAACTTTGGAGGTTGATATCCTTCAGGCATCATCAAATTGTCAATTCTTGCGGTGTATGGCTTGGTATACATTGAAGACAACTTGGAGCTTCCATTGACGTTGTTGATAGTTTCCATGATGAAGTCCTTCAGTTGATCGGCAGAAATCACTCCATTCGACGAGACTTGCAACTCTTCATGTTGTGACTTCTTCGCTTGAGTTGAAAATATTCTCGTTGAGTTGTTTGCCTCCTCAACTTTATCGTGAATCTTGATTTGTTTGCTCATCACACATTTTGAATCAACATTGCCCATCAACTTTGTAAGTAGCGCATCTCGTGCTTGGACATGTTTCGTGAGTTCTTCGAAAGCTTTGGCCAGATTTGCGATTTGCTCTTCAAGGGTCATCGTGGCTTGTACTGAAGACATTGATACTTTGGAAGTTGGTGAAGAGAAGAGATGAAAGGAAGAGATCGTCCCACCGGGCGTGCCAAAAATTTGTAGCAATAAAATTTCGTGTCTTGATCTCTGATCGAACGCCGTTTTTGGTGACTTTCTACGAAGAACTCCTCGAACCTCGGAGAGAGAAATTCTTGAGTCTTGAAATCTTGAACTCTTGTCTTCCTTGAATCTTGAGCTCTTGAATTATTGAATTGTCTTGTGTGTTGAACTTATGAAAACAGACCCATATTTATAGGTGTATGATATGAAACATTTCCATATATGGTTTATGGAGGATGCAATCTGATTGGTCATCCATGATTTGAAAATATATTTTCCTTAATCAAAATATGTGATTTATTACCAAATTTGGTATATCACCTCCATATTTGTAGGATTTAATCTTGATTCCCAAGCAACTAGATTTGAACACATGTCACCATTTGATTGGTCAAGAATATATATTAAAATATCAATTATTTATCTATTTCTTTAGGAATTAATTTAATTTAAATTCCTAAATACAAATAGAAAAATGATTTCTAATACACTATTTACATGTGGCATCATTTGATAGGCTGACAAAATTTGACTATCTACAGTGTTATCATCGTGTTATGTTAAAGTTACCTTCACGTTATGTTAATGTGACCTAATTTCCAAATTTCATACCCATAGTTTAAAACCATTGAACTAAAATAACACGAAGGTAACACTAATATAACATGAAGGTAACACTAACATAACATGAAAGTAACATTAACATAACATGAAGGTAAAAAACAATGTTAATCATATTTTCATGTTATGTTAGTGTTACCCTTTGAGGGTAATACTAACATAACATGAAGGTAACTTTAATATAATATGAGAGTAACTTTAACATAACATGAGGGTATGACTGCCTGGAGCGAATCTTGATGGATTTGAGCGCACCCACCAGGTGCGTGAGAGCGCGTTGAGGCGCGTGGGGCCGGTCGACCCCATGCACCAATTGCACAAAATATTTTGCCTTTAATTATTTAACCATTATCAAAGTTTAAAAATCTTTTCTGTGAAATCTATATCTATATATCTATATCTAACTATCTATTTATATCTATTTATGTTTATCATCACTTATCCCATATTCCCAATTTCTATGAGTAAAGTCTGTGATTGCATTGCGATTCTGATGCATTCATTTCTCATGGTTTCCTTCTATCACAAAAAGTAATGTGAAATGGTATCACAGATAGTTTTCGTGAGAAGTATCTTTATTACTCATAAATTGAACTTATATCCACAAATTTTCATATGAATTGTTAAGTGTAGGTTACAGATTGATCCGTCTCACGAAAAAGATCTGTGAGACGGTCGCACACAAGTTTTGTTCTTCCCATATATGTTACATCTACTCTTTTCTCTCTCTCACCGATCACCATTATTGCCAGAATTATTGTTTATTTTGGATTCTACAAATTTTTTACTCATATCAAGTTGGAATATAAATTACAGCTAAACTTCGATTAATTAATAATTGATCCATAAGTAATAATATTGTTTATATAATAGTTTCTTTCAGTCCCAACTTGGATCAATAATCGACTAAAGTAATTACCTCGCTAAATATATACATTATAATAGTTTCTTTCAGTCCCAACTTGGATCAATAATCGACTAAAGTAATTACCTCGCTAAATATATACATTAAGTATAATTAATATATTTATATCCTTAGTGTCAACATGAAAACATGTACACGATTCAATTAAATTCCTCAGTAGTGCACAATTTTAGTCCTGTTAAATTCAATTATAATTTTAGTAAACAAAAAATTGTCAAATTCAAGTCTTCTTTTTATCTGATTTTCAATTTTCCGTTCAGAATCCAACAAGTGTAACATAATTGTCCCCATCTCAAAATTTCAACCACTTTATTCTAACGTAACTATCTTTTTACACGTGAATTTTTTAGACATTATTTAACACCTTAATTTCCACTTGAATTGCCAGATCATTATTTCCACTTAACATCATTAAAAAAAAAAAAACGTGGACGTTTGAAATATAAAACACGTTTCTTAATTGATGCTGAAGCATAACAACTCGGAAATAATTCGAGGAGCTCAAAATCGGAAACGGATAGTGAAGAACCGGTCGGAATCGAGGTGAACCGGGCTCTGGGAAAGAATTCATAACTGCCGGTTCATGGCAGTTATGGCTAGGGCAGCTGCGCAGAATCAGTTTTTGCAACAGAAATTCATTGCGTTTGAGAAGACGTTTATCTCAATTGATTGAGGGGTTCTTCTACCCATATATATATATATATATATATATGTGTGTTTCCAGTTGTAGTTAATTACGAAAAATCTTTGTAATTTGAGAACTGTGAGAATTAGGGTTTAGAGAGTGCGAAGAACCCTAGAAATTGGGGGTTTTCTCTTGTAAGCCAAATTCGACATTCGATTCATAGTGCATTGTGTTTGATCCTTCGATGGTGGATGTAGGCCGATGTGGCGAGCCGAACCACCATAAAATCCTTGTGTGTTGATCATTTTCTTGTTTCCAATTGTCGATCCAAGCTTAGCGTTTTAGGGTTTTCTTTGAAAACTGTTGTCTATTAGTGTTGTTTGATCTGTGTGAGCTAAGGGAACCAACAGATGCAATTTTTCGCTAGGAACTGATCTAGAAACTAATAGAATTTGAGCCGATTTTGGTGTTTGGATATGAATTAATTGAGTTGCTTTTTTATATTAGAGTTAATAGGTGTGTTTTGCGATTTGACCTGTATTGTTCATAGTCAATATTTGTGGTTTCTGTGTTTTCTTTCCCAATTTGAACCTTACTTCAGGTTTTTGTTTCTTTAATTCAGTTTTCTGTTGTTGTATTTTTAACTTCAGTTCTACGTTTTGTTTTTTCCTTGGCAAATGGTGATATAAAAGAAAATCCATCTATGAAAAAATGGTCACGTCAGTATAAATTGGGTGAAAAATGACTTAATTTAGATTTTTTTTAATTCTAAAATTAAAAATCTAGTCTTAACAAGAAAAAAATCAAACAGTACCATTAAAACAGGATCTAAAATGAAAATTTTCCGATACTACTATGTGAAATATTTGTTAGTTTATGTGATAGCAAACACTAATTACTAATTAATTTAGGCAAAAACTTTTATGCAGATCCGTGCAACCGGGTCGACCCGTTCACACGCCCAAAACGCGTCTCCCATGTGCATGCATACGCTCCCACGCGCTGAACACTTGTGCTGAAGCTCATCCGAAATTCGTTCCAATAGACCAACATTTGTGTATAGTTAAACCAACATTTGTGTATAATTAGACCAACTATGTGTAGGTAGGTCTAACACTACAAAAAAAACGCTGAAAGACAACGCACATAGTGCGTTGTCTTTCCCAGAAAAAAAGCGTTGTCGTATCCAGCGTTGTAAAAGACAGGCGCTGAAAGACAACGCACAAAGTGCGTTGTCTTTCCGGGATACGACAACGCTTTTCATGCGTTGCAGATTGCGTTGTTGTTAATAAATTCTGCAACACAACTTGCAACGCTTTTAAAGCGTTGTCTTTTACACAAATTTTAATTTCATGCAACGCTTTTAAAGCGTTGTCTTTTATGTGTTAGTGTATTTCGTGCAACGCTTTTAAAGCGTTGTCTTTCTGAACAATTTTGCAACGCTTTAAAAGCGTTGTCTTTCTGAATAATTTTATTTTCAATTATTTTTTATATTTTGTATCCTGTATAATAATAATATTCAATAATTAAATAAACAAAAAAAATTCATTAAACATATTTCAACATTTAATCGATGTCAAACATACATTAACAAATCATACATCGATGTCCCAACATTCATCTAGTCATATGATACTAAAAATATTATAGAGTCATACATTTAAAATTCGAGAGTGGAACCTTCACAAAACCAATATCAAGACCTTCGTTTTCTTCATAAACTTCATAGTTACTTCTCAGTTTCCAAGAATCTGTCAAATTTACATGAACAAAGTTAGCTTATTTAAACTTAGATACATTTTAAATTTGTATATAAATTAACTAACAAAATTAACAAGATTATAAGAACCCCCCACATTGATTCAGAGCTAGAGATCCTTGTACGAAATAGCATTCGAACATAGCAAACACTAAATAAAATTTAAAAAAAAAATTGCAATGTAGAAGCTAATCATCACCTTGTTCTACCCCTCGACATTTGACCAAAATCGGTTAAGACCTTTCCCATGAACAGATGACCTTCATGTTTTTTGATAATAATTTTAGTTAGCTTCACCCAAAATCAGATAACATAGAAGTGATATGAAGTTGAGAGTTGACAGATGAGTTTTATTGTTTTGGGTACTTAAGATATTTCCACGAGAGATCATAGGTTTATGTTGAAGAAGTGACCAAATCATAAGCAAATTAACTATTGGAGCATGCCACATATATAATCAGAGAGAGGAGAAAATTGTAGAAAAAAGTTGAAATCATTACATCAGAGCATACCACTTATCAATTCTTTTATTTACAATTCCTAGATAAGAAAAATGAACACTTTAATGAGATTGAAGATCCAGTCTCTAAGACATGAAAGAAGACCAGCTAGTGTATGATATGCAAACTGAAACAGGTTTAAAATGAGATTAATTTGAGGACAAATGATCTAAAAAGTTTAAGAGGACAAAATGCAAGGAAAATAAATGTGATCATCGCATCTAGGGAGTTCAACAAGAGAGTGGACAAACCGATAAAGTAGGTTTTCAGTTGTTTCATCAACATCACTTGGAAAACAAACTTTTGATATCTCTTCACTTATGGAACCTCTCAAGGTGAGTGATATGGCCCAGGCCCTTCCCGAATTCAAGAGGTGAGATCCAAATTGCTGATGTCGAGCTCTCATGAGCAGAAGAGCATGATGGGTCTGATTTTTCCTGCAGTTGGTTGTTTGAAGGTCAGTAATAGAATCTAATAAAGAATGCTTGGTGAAGAAATCAAATAACTAAGCTGTATCTGTGCTAACTATCTGCTTTAGCATTCGACGCAATGAATAAGCTTGGTTATTATGTGTTCAGGACACCCTACAAAAAGATGCAAATCACCTATGTAAATTATTAAACGAAAACTAATAGGATGAATGAATGGAAGGAAACAATGCTATACCTCATGGGTTTTGAGGTAGAGCAGAGTCTTGCATGGACAAACTGGAGAAAGCAATCAGCAAGGTTTGGTACAGTCTTCAATGCCCATAAATGAATTTTTGCAGCAGGAAGTTGAATATCCAAATCCAAGACACTGGAATCCCAAAAATCCAAATCCCGCCCTTCTTCTACACACGACTCAATTGCCGATAAAACCAATTGAGAGATATCCGGAAGACTGCATTTCCCTTTACTCTTCCCTGTATTCGATTTCAACGTCCTAGAATCACATGAAAAAATCCAGCAAATCCAAAGAAGCATATGAATGCCATGGGCAGATAATGAGCCACTAATTTTGCAATCATCATCAACCACCTCAAATTGCAGGTCAACTGGAAGCCCAGCCTTGTTACAGGCCACAGAAAATACACGAAACAAATTATTCAACAAGTTTGAAGAAGACGTTCTTGCACAACACTTTGTGTATCCTCTCGAGAAATCTATCCTATTCACCTCATCTTCAACATTTCTTCCTCCTACATTGGCACATATGTCTAAATTCTCGAATATGATCCCATTAAGATTCATTAAACTATATGACTCCAGAAAATACAAAGTCATATAAAGTTGTGACAATAAAGTGTGGCAAGTAGTGAAAACCAACAATGCAATTAGGCCAGTATAGTGCAAAAAAACAGAGGATAGCACCAAAATTAACCAAATAGAAAGCCGAAAAAATAGCTGTCTTCAAGCACATAAATCGGATAAAGAAAACGTTAAAAATTGGTGATGTACCTGAAAGAGTCGACACCGTCTTCAAAGCCCTCCGCTGCTGCACTTTGTCATCTTGCAAATCCAACTTCAACACAAACTTCTGTAAAGGAAAAAAGGATCAATCTGCATAAAACCAGAATATAAGGGGCTTGAATTCATAGATTATCACAATCATACATTCTTTCAATCATCTTGATAAATCCAGTACCAACTTAAACCATAAGAACACACAACATCACAAATTTTTTTACAATTCAAAGAGGGAAATAGAACAGATTTGAAAAATAAAAAATATATAATATAACCATCAACATAACCGAGGAAACATGATCTGGGATTCAAAGCAACAACAAAATTTCAAGAAACGAAGTAATCTGTTTTAGATCCAAGCAAAATCAATACTCACAGAAAGTAAGATTACAAAAGAAACCCCACAGAAAGATCATAAGAAAAATATGGAATAAGGAAAACAGAGCATACAACATCCAACATCCAGCAATTACAATTTTATAAATTAACAGAACACGAAAATGGGGGAAAACGAATCGGTCGAACCTTGGGCACTTCTTCACCGCCGAACCTACTGCGCCGCCGCCGCACTTCACCACTTCCGTCTCCCGCCGATGTGGTTGTCTACAGCAGCACTTCTGTTCGCGCAGCCCTTGAAATCTTCCTTGTATTCGTCGTCTGCCCGCACTTCAGCTATACACCACTTCCGTCGCCCGCCGCACTTCAGCACTTCCACTCGCTGGTCTGCCGCCGATCTCCGTCGTGCTCTTCGTTTTTGACCTAGGTGGTAGATGTAAATTATGACTTGGGTAAGATTCCCCCAAATTTACTAAGGGTAAAATTTTAAGCTTCATTAAGTTTAAATAAAACATAATTTGTGTACACAAAATTTGTGTAGTCTAGTGGTTTCCCTAGTCTTGCCTAGGTTCAAATCTCATTCATATCATTTTATTTATTAACTTTTGATTGTATTAGGTTCACCTATATATACATTCATAACATCACATTATTTAAGAATATATTAATTTCTTGTATTAACTTTTGATTGTATTAGGTTCACATACATATATATTCATAAAATCAATTTTTTTAAGAATATATTAATTTTTGTATTTTAAGATATGTAGTTAAAAGTAAAGTTCAAAATATTAATAATGAACGTGGATATTAATAATAATACGTACCTATTAAAATTTCAATTTAGTTTAAGATATTATATAATTCTGAATTAAACTAATTTATATTTTTTAACATATGTAGTTAAAAGTAAAGTTCAAAATATTAATAATGAATGTGGATATTAATAATAATACGTACCTATTAAAATTTCAATTTAGTTTAAGATATTATATAATTCTGAATTAAACAAATTTATATTTTAAATATATCCTTAAAATACTAATTTTTTAATAATAATTTTTTTTGAAATATAACTTTAATTATGAAATAATATTGATAACAATAATGTTCCAAAGAGAAAATAATAATTAGCTAGCGACACATAATAACGGTCATCAAATTAATTTATTTGGTCTACATTATCACCCACACATATTAAAATTAAGTGTGATTAAATAACCGCACATAAAATGTGAGAGTATTAATGTGGGTAAAACTCGAATTTCTTGTAGTGGTTGTAGAAATCGTCGAAAAAAAGCACAACCCACCTAAAAAGCATTGCAAAAGGTGTAGTCTGTCAGCAAAAAAATACGAGAAAATACAACACACCCAAATAGCGTTGCAACAGACGTTGTATATCAGAGAAAAAAAATGCTGAAATTACAACACACATATAAAGAGTTGCAAAAAGCATTGTATATCAGAGAAAAAAAGCGCTAAAAGACAACGCCCCAACAAAGCGTTGCAAAAAGTGTTGTCTATCATAGCAAAAAATGCGCTGAAAGACAACGCTCCTAGAAGCGTTGCAAAAAGCGTTGTCTATCAGAGCAAAAAATGCGCTGAAAGACAACGCAACTCGAAAGCGTTGCAGAAAAGCGTTGTCTATCAGCGCAAAAGTGCGTTGAAAGACAACACCTTATCAAAAGCGTTGTCTTTCTGCGAAATTGCGTTGTCTTTTAGCGCAACCAATGCAGAAAGACAACGCTTTTGGTAAAAACCGTTGTAAATTCCATAAAGACAACAGAAAGCGTTGTCTTTACAGTGTTGTCTTTCTGCATATTTCTTGTAGTGTAACTATATACAAAGGTATATCTAACATATATAAAGGAATGTTTAACTATATGCAAAAGTATGTTTAACATATACAAAAGTATGTTTAAGTATACATAAAGATATGTCTAACATAACGTAAATGTATGTTTAACATAACGTAGTGGTATGTGTCAAAATTCAAAAATCAAGCCAAAAAAAGACAAGACATGAAATCTGGGCAGAACTAGTATGTTTAACATAGCTTAAAGGTATGTCTAACATAACGTAAAAATATGTCTAACATAACCTATTGGTATGTGATTTTTTTCAAAAATCATGTGCGAAAAAAAAAAAAAAAAGGTGCCGTCTCCTAACCCGGATCCGACCCGGGTGCATGAATCTAAGATCCATGCATCTAATTCATAAGATACCTACTCATTAATTTGGATTTATGCATCTAATTCGAGACCTACTCATTAATTTAATATACTTGGCTTCGAGAGGAGTATTATTTTAAGAAAAAATCAAATAGATTCTCTGAAATAGTTTAATAGTTTAAACTTTTTTCATTGACCTGAGTCCCCTGGATTTAAGACGAGAAATAATTAAATAACAAATATCGTTATCATTCTGATTAAATAAAATAAAGAAATTCAAACTTTGAAAAGTGCATTGTAAAAGCACTCTAGCTACTTCAAATGGATTGGTGCAAATCACAATTATTATGTAAGTCATGCAATTGAACATTTCTTCAACAGCACGTTTTTGTACCAACACTATATATACCTTATAATCATTGACGGAACTAGAATTTATGGTGAGGGGTCTGATATCAAGCTACGAGAAAATCTATATTTTGTTAAACATTTTATAAAAATATCATTCTCAAGAATAAATGTATTTCACTAAAGTTAAGATATCTTTAAAAAATATTAATTTAGAGAAGTTTCCTTAATTATAAAATTTAGAGGAGTTCGTTAGAATTGAAACTTTTGATATTGTATGATAAAAAATTGTTGTTACATTGATAGTGGGTGAATAAAAGTGTATATAGATTAGATTTAAGAATGTAAATTGAAGGTTTTGAATAATTTTTAATATTTTTATATTTTCGTGATGAAGGGTGAAAGATTGTAGATCAGTTATTAAATGAGATTGTGGATCAAATAATTATCGGTAAATGAGGTTGTAGATGAGATTAGGGCGGATAATACAAATACTTTCATACAACAGTTGTACGAATCTGAGATCTGTGCAACCGGGTCAACCTGCTTACGCGCTCCAAATACGCGCGCCCTCACGCACTCACACGCCTGGGTGGATGCACTCAAATCCACCCAATTTTGGTCGTTAAGGATACCTTTAGTTGATGTTAAAGATATCTTTATGTGATATTAACGATACCTTTAGGGATGTTAACAATACCTTTAAATTCATGATTCCAGGTTGCATACATTTACATTTAGGTGATGTTAAGAATACCTTTAGGTGATGTAAATGATACCTTTGAAATCCTGATTGCAAGTTACATACCTTTATGTTATGTTAAGAATACATTTATGTGATGTTAGAGATAGCTTTAGGTGATGTTAGCAATACCTTAGAAATCATGATTTGATACTCTTAGAATTCGCTTCAGGTCACATACATTTACGTTATGTTAAGGATACTTTTAGATTATGTTAGAGATATCTTTACATTATATTAGAGATACATTTATGTACAAAATGTGTAACACAACTATGTTATGGATAAGGTATCTCTAACTTAACATAAAGGTATGTCTAACGTAACGTAAAAGTATGAAATTTGGGCATAAATGTATTCTTA
This sequence comes from Scutellaria baicalensis, assembly GCA_005771605.1. Taxonomy (NCBI): domain Eukaryota; kingdom Viridiplantae; phylum Streptophyta; class Magnoliopsida; order Lamiales; family Lamiaceae; genus Scutellaria; species Scutellaria baicalensis. The sequence continues at coordinate 23,539,488 of CM016728.1, forward strand.
ACATAGCCTACACATATCTCTAACATCGTCTAAAGGTATCATTAACATAAACTAAAAGTTATGACCCAAATTTCAAAAAGTAGCGCGGAAAGAAAAAAAAAAGGAAAAGCGGGTCGAGTAGCCTACTCAGCGGATACATAAAATTATAGATAAGAATTGATGTGATATTTTTTTTATCTAATATATACAAAATATTATTTTATTTAAAATGTGATATATTTTTTTATCTAATATACATAAAATATTATATCACTCTTAAAAAAAAGTTGAGATTTTACGGGGGCCAGTGACTCCTAACTCTCATATGGCTACATCCTTGCTTATAATGAATAAAAACAAACTTAAACTTAAAGACCCTACAAGAAAAATGCACATAGACTACGCCCCTAAGACAACGATTTTTTGAAAAAACCGTTGTCGTAGCCAAAAATAGCGTTGTAGTAGATAAAACCGTTGTCGTAGGCCGAAAAATTGCGCTCATAGACAACGGTGTTTTATTGGCGTTGTCGTAAAAGTGTAGTCGTAGGGTAAAATTAAGCCCTAAGACAACGGTTGTGACGTGAGGTTGTCGTAGAGGTGTAGTTTTAGGTAAAAAATGAACCTTAAGACAACGCTTATGATATGAGGTTGTCGTAGATATGTAGTCGTTGATCCCTAAGACAACGGGTACTATATGAGGTTGTCGTTGAGGCGTAGTCATATATCCCTAAGACAACAGTAACTTTATAGCGTTGTCTTAACCTTATAATAGCGTTGTCGTAAACTAAATTAACTTGATTTTTTTTATTACTATTATATGTAAATGTAAGTACATGAAAAATAAAACACTTAGAGAAATTACATCCCCAAATTCAAAATCCCCAAATTTACCCTAGATATCCCTTCCCAATCGGAAACCTAGACTTCACCGCCGCTGTCGCCTCCACCGGTGCCGTCGCGCCCGCTCTCCTAGCCACTGCCTCGCCGAGCGTACCCATCCCCTCCAGCTGCTGCCTCGCTTATTGCGCACCCACGCCACCAGTCGCTGCGTCACCGCGCGCACCCACACCACCAACCACTGCCTCAACGTGTACCCACGCCGCCAGCCGCTGCCTCACTGCTCACCCACGCCGCTAGCCACTGCCTCGCCTCTTTCCTGCCATTTCTCAGTTACTGCCTCGCCTTCTTCCTGCCCGAGCCCCGCTGCCATATTCCGCTCGATTACGTATTGTTTTTGATAATCCGCTATAGATTCTTCAACCCTTCATCAATCTAAAGAGAAATTTGTATGATGAAGTCATCATCATCAACAAAGAACTGATTTAGGGTGATGGTGAACTTCTCCTATGACAGATCAATGATAGATTTCTCTTTAGATTTGCATCTCAGTTTAGGAGTGATGGTGAACTGCTTTAGGAGGATGGTGAACTCCTCCTGTGAACTCACCAATAATTTTGCATCTTAGTTTAGGGTGATGGTCTGTTGAAGAATCTGTTGAGAACCCTTCATATTTGTGCTGGCCTAAACACATCTTGATTTTCTCCGAAACGACATCTGTAAGTGTTTCATAGCTCAATACTTACTGGTATGGTGTTCAAGAATAGAAAGGCAAAGAGAAAAGGAAAGAGATTTGAGGTGGGTGATCCATTTTTGGCCTGTTTTTTGAATATTTATGCAAAAAGTTGTGATCTTGTTTCACTTGTTGAACTCTCAGCAAATGGGGTTTCTTCTGGCAATGAATGAAAGAAGCAACTAGTTGAAGTGATATATTATCTGCATTATCACCCCCCCTCTTCTTCTTTTATTTTTGCATCAAGTAGTGAGTTCTTTTTCTCAGGAGCAAGCTTCAGCTGCTGCAACTGGTGATGTTGCTGCAGATTGGTCTGGCTTTCAGGTTAGAAGTTTCTGCAAATATTTTTATGCAGGTGTTTTTTTGGATCAAAATACATTGTCATTTATGGGGTTCCGAAATGGGTTGTGCAGGCATACTCTCCTATGTTGTAGGGGTCTAAGACAACGGTTAAAAACCGTTGTCTATGAGCGAAAATTTGTTGACCCCTACGACAACCCTGACTACGACAACGCTGCTTTCTGGTCTACGACAACGATTTTTAACCGTTGTCTATCAGCGATTTTCTTGTAGTGAGAGTAGATTTTTCGTCAAATGAATGTGAGACTTTATATATGAATTAGTGAGAGCTGGTCAATCTATTCACGTAATCCATGCATATAAAACTATATTAAACTCCATCACAAGGATTTATTTAATATGCAACTTTCATCTCACTAAATTATAATATTTAAATAAAAATATGTATTGCATGAAAGGTTGCGAGACTGAAGACACTAAAATTAGAGTTTTCACTATTGAGTTGATCTATTTTTATAATGAAAGGGAAGTATTATTTTAAAATTGCTTGACTGATATATGGTCCAAATTTCAAACCTGTTGTTGCATACTTTTCTGGAGTTGCCATCTTCGTCTTTCCATATTTAAAATTTTTGCTCACACCGACTGCAATTAATCGAAAATTCATGCTAAAGTCTTAATTCCAGCAATATATTTCATTTCTTTCACTATCAAACCTTTTTAATTTAGGCAAAAACTTTTATGCATCGGTTGGGATCCGTGCAACTGGGTCGACCTATTCACGCGTCCAAAACGCGCCTCCCACGCGCATGCACGCGCTCCGACGCGCTGAACACTTGTGCTGAAGCTCACCCAAAATTTGCTCCAATAGACTAACCTTTGTGTATAGTTAAACCAACTTTTGTGTATAGTTAGACCAACCATATGTAGGTAGATCTAACTATATACAAAGGTATGTCTAACATATATAAAGGTATGCTTAACTATATATGAAGGTATGTCTAACATATACAAAGGTATGTTTAAGTATACATAAAGGTATGTCTAACACAACGTAAAAGTATGTATAACATAACGTAGTGGTATGTGCCAAAATTCAAAAATCAAGCCAAAAAAAGACAAGACATGGAATCTGGGCAGAACTGATATGTTTAACATAGCTTAAAGGTATGTCTAACATATACTATTGGCATGTGATTTTTTTCAAAAATCATGAGCGAAAAAAAAAAAAAGAGTGCGGTCCCCCTAACCCGGATCCGACCCGGGTGCATGGGTTCACAAGAGATTTACTCTTTTATTTACATTATATCAATTAATCTTCCCCTTTTAGTATATACTAGTACTCGTACCCGCGCGATGCGCGTTTAGTGATATAATGTTGATAAATATTAATTATTTCATAATATAGTGTAAGTAATTTTAGTATATAAAAGACAATATAATATTTAATAACTAAGAAAGTATAAATTTGCTTAAGATAATTCAATTCACAACAATATATTGATATTGTACACATCCAATTCACTAATCTATGATTAATACTAAAAACAAAAGTATCAATATCATAATCTTCAAATTAAAATTGGAAATTCTACCTGTAAAGTTTGTAAGTTTTTTAAAAACTTCTTTATACACAACAATTATAGTAGAAACATTTTTTTTTATCATCTATGTTACAAACTAATATCTTCAGTTACTTAAATTAAATATACTAAAAAAACTAAAAAAATTATGAATTAAAAATCAAATTCAATTATAAAAATTAAATACATGTGTGTGAGAGTATGTATATATAGAAATATTACACAATAAAATTAGAAATTTTACGTATGAACTTGATGCAAGCACTGTCAATTATGTATTTTCAACCTTTTATTTCAAAATAAATTGAATTATAATTTTTTTTATTAATATCGTTTAACATCAAAGATGGCAGATAATTATTTCTTTATAAATATCACGTAAATTAATTGATATAGCAAAACATTAATCATTACAATTTAAGCTCAACGCAGAATCAAAATGTAGTAGTAATCTACGATCATGATGATGCCAATATAATTAGAAAGTAAACATATAATTTAAATAATCAGATGAGCCATATAAATTCAAAATGTGCACTCTCATATAAAAATATACGAAGTCCTAAGTGTAAAGCAAGAGGCTAAAATTTTATTTGATTATGAGATATTTATAATTTAAAAAATATTTAAGATGACATACAATTCAGACTAAATGCATATTATATATACATATATATACACACATATTTAATAGTGTTATATTTATTTATTAATTTATATTATTATGGTATAAATTATCCCCATGCAAATTAATAATTATTATTGAAATTATTGTTTGGATATCTATTGTTGATTTTTGATAAATTCTTCAATAAAAATTAATTTAATTAAGATCGATAAAATGAGAATAAATTAATACAATATTTATATTATTAGATCAAATGGATTAAATATATAGTAAAATGCAAAATGAAAAATTTGTTGATGGGACTCTTACAAATATTAATTTAAAAAATACTTAGAATGACATATAATTTCACACTAAATACATTATATATAGATACATATATGTATATATACGCATCTTTAATAGTGTTACACTTATTTATAAATTATATTTATATTAAATATGATACAATTATCCCCAAACAAATTAATATTTATTATTGAAATTATTGTTTGAACATTATTTATTGTTGGTGTATAAGAAATTATTCAATAAAAAATAACTTAATTAGAATTAATAAAATAAGAATAAACTAATACAATATATATTATAAATTGAATGGATTGAATAATAAAAAATGCAAAATACAAATATTGTTGATGTGACACTTTTTTATTCGAAAAATAGTATTTCTGTAAATATCTCAAACTTTTCCTCTATAATATATAGAAATATATAGATAAATTTATCTATTTACCTTTTCTTTTGAGTTTCTATATAATAAATATAAAATTAAATGTATTAAATATTAATATTTATGTATTTGTTTATTAATAAATTTAAAATAAAAGTTATTAATATTTCTTAAAATGAAAATATTTAATAAATTAAACATTTATTGTAGCTATTTTTGACAGAATATTCTACTTATATATATATTTATATAGATACACCCTTCATTTAAAAAGAAATTCCAATAAATATAAAAAAGATCAAATGAGGCGGCTAGCTTCAAGTATGGATTTTGGGGAGGGTGTCGGGTGCGGTCGTCCCATTATATTTTTAAAATTGTGCTTTTCGTATGTAATATTTTCTGTTATATTTCATTATTATCGTTAATTTAATAGAATTTGTTTTCTTTACATTGTCAAAATTTTACTGCTAAATAAAATATGCATCCCTTGAAAAGGACATTCTAGATCCCTCTGGCGAGCTTCATCTACGGAACAAACCTATCATCACAAATCAAACTCTTTTAGTGGGTTATAAGTAGTTGTGATTTGATCTAAAATTAGAAACGTAATGATGATATACTTAATAATATAAAAAGAGTAACTTCATAGATTACAAAAATGTTGTATATTTGATGAATAATAAAAAGTAAAAATTGTTTAATGAAGAATTGTGACTTTTAATTTTTCTTGAACATAAATTGTGTATATTAATACATGTGTGTAATACTAATTAAATTACCCTAAGGATAATGAGTCTCTTTACTTTTTATGTTCTTTTAGACATTTATACTACTAGAAATCATTCAAATTCCAACGGAACAATTTCGTTGGAATTTTGCGAAATATCGTTGGAATTTTACAAAATTCTGTTGGAATTATTGATTCCGAAAAGGGGTGTTGGAATTAAAATTCAGACGGAAATTCCAACGGTACTTTTCCGTTGGAATATACAATCACCAATAAAATTCCAACATTTTTCCAACAGAATTCCCAACGACGTTGAATTCCGTTGGAAATTCCGTTGCAAATTCTATTGGAAATTATAAAAATTCCAACGGAATTTCCAACCGCCTTGAATTTCGTTGGAAATTCTGTTGAAAATTCCAACGGTTATTATTTCCGTTGAAATTTTCTGTTGTAATTTGGTTGTTTCTAGGTGACTCTAGAAAACTTGTTTTATAATCATTGGCTGTGAAGGGAAAAATGATATTCCAATTTCTATTTATCTTTCTGTAAGTGCCCAGATGATGATGATGATGATGATTAATTTGATTATTCTACCATATGTATAAAGTATTAAGTTGATTAACTAGCGAAGACGGGTCGTACTTGGCCATTTTATTTGCTTGTTTTCAGTGAAGAAATAGTTCATTTCTAATATTTATAAATACCTTTCATAGCTGGTGCCATTGAAGAGACGTTGTTTTTAACTTTTATTTAGACGTAATTGAAAAAACAATCATAATTTTTGATGACAATGTAAATTTATCTTTTTTTAATAATTATAGAAAAAAACCACAATATTTTATTTACTATTGTAATTTAAACTACGTTTATATTTTCTGACAAACAGAGTCCATGTTTCCGGTAAGCATGTCATGTTACGTTGGACTCCAAGTCATTTCCAACAAAAATTAATATAAAGATAAAATTGTAAAATAAAAATCATCAAATTTCCGAAAGTTGCAATTTAATCCTAATTTGTATAATAATTTACAAATAAATCATAAACTTCATTCAGCGTTGCATATATATCAAATTTATTATTTTGTGTCTAAGTTATTGTGGCATAAATTTCTACGTAAGCCGTCACATAAACCACACAATTTTAACAAAAATATTATCTACTTGGAAAAACAATTTATTCTCATATTAAAAAAGTTTAAATAAGATATATTTGAAACGATGATGTTCATTGTGTGGCTAATGTAACGTCGAATGTTAAATTTTATTTGGACACATGAACATAGACAATAAAGAATAAATTCGAATGGTAACAACGAATGAAAGTTGTGTTTTTATTTTTGCTAATTACCCCTTATTCCTGAATTAATTACACAGTGCCCCATATAAATAGGTCAACAACTTTACAAGAACCCAAATTCCTGAAGTGAATGCATCACAAGTATCAATATTTTACAAAGACTTAGTCTCCTGTGCAACTGGTGCATATACAATTCCGGTCGGGTCCGGGTCGATCTAGATTCGCGTACTTTTTTGTTTTGAATTTTATTATTTTGCTTTAAACCGTTACCTTTATGTTATATGATTGTGACATTTATATTATATAAGTGTGACCTTTATGTATAAATGTAATGACCTTTATATACTCTAACTTAGAAAAAAAAGGAAGAATTTTAACAAAATTTGTACATATAAGTCATAATATTTGTATATAAAGGTCACAACAATACAACATAAAGATCTCAATCTGAAGCAAAACAACCTGAAAATCTTCATTTTTTCCTAAGTTACTGAACATAAAGGTCATAACATTTATATATAAAGGTCACACTATATAACATAAATGTCACATCTTAACATAAAGATAACAGTCTGAAGCAGAAACAAAAAAAAAAAAAAAAAGGAAAACCCAAGTGCGTGGATCCGGATCGGATCGCCCCAATTGCACCAATCCAGATCAGGAGCATTTGCGTTTTACAAAATCTAATTTTCATACTCCAATTTCAGATTCTCATTTGATAATTTTCCTAAAACGAATACTTTCAAGCAATCTTACTACATGGAATGATAAAGGCCGATATGGGTTAGAGTTCTAAGGAGTGGGAGGAAATTCTCTTGGATAGAAATAAAAGTAAATTGTAACTATCTTGAAGAGGTGGGATTCGTAGACATGGATCTCGGTTTATAATCTTCGATTAATGAACGTTGAAAACCACACTTTGTCGCCCCGGTTTTTGGTCGAGAAAATTCAGTTCACAAGATGCTATCACCAACCAGCTTAAAACACATAGGGCGGGACTAAAAGCACCACAGTAATTTCTAAGGGCACCACACTAATTTCACTAATCCATAACAAATTTTATTTATAAGTGTGGTGCTTTTAGTCCCACCCAACACATATTCGACAACCTCAATTTGAAGAACAAAACAGACAGAAGATGTATTATAATGTATACCATGGGATTTATAGAAAAGAAAGCTTTGGGAAAAAGCCATTTTCATTGATATGTAAAAGTTGCACACAACAAAAGCTACAAAGCTAGCTATATATATAAAACAAAGGAAAACCCTATCCACTAAAGATAAGAGAAACGACTATAAAATACATATAAGACAAGGACCAAGGTAATGCAAGATCATGACACTTGTCATGATCCTCTCTCTTGTTGATCTGTCCATGGTGGTACATGATCATTAGCTGTATTCCATGCCTTTACTGTGTTGTGTCCTTTTGCCTCTAATTTGTTATTCTCATCCACCTTGGTGTTGATTCTTGCAACATGATTCTTAGCCTTGCTAACATTATGCACTTGGTCATTATATTTAACACCTCCCCTCAATTCGTGTGTGGTCAAAGGAAAATACTCAACTTGTTCCTCAACCTCACAAAGAATTGTTGACTTAGTGCTTTAGTAAATACGTCAGCAACTTGATCAATGCTCGGAACATGTTGAACTCTTATCTCATTTGCCATCACTTTATCTCTCACAAAGTGAAGATCCAACTCTATATGTTTAGTCCTAGCATGTTGTACAGGGTTAGAAGCGAGGGATATTGTGCTAAGATTATCAACCTAAATAACTGGAATCATAGGAAGTTTGATGCCAAGTTCTCCTAATAAAGCAACGATCCAAACAATCTCAGCTGCAACATGAGCTAAACTTCTGTACGCCTCTGTACTAGATCTAGATACGCAACTTTGCCTTTTAGAACACCATGATACAAGATTTCCAGCAAAAAAGACACATATCCCTATAACAGATCTCCTGTCATCCAAATCACTAGCCCAATCTGAATCTGAAAAACCAACCAAGTTCCAATGATTATGCTTAGTAATATGAATTCCATAATCTGCAGTTCCAACCAAATATCTCAAAATTCTTTTCACTGCTTTCCAATGTTGATCAAGAGGATTTGACATGAATTGGCACACTCTATTCACACAAAAACTTATCTCAGGTCTTGTAATTGTCAAATATTGCAAAACACCCACAATACTTCTTTAGAAAGTAGTATTAGAGAGAGGAGCACCATCATTCTTTGATAAACCTGGACTTGTGATCATTGGTGTTACTATTCCCTTGGCCTCTCGCATGTTTGCATTTTGCAGCAGCTATATTTGGATTGCTTCAAATGCATGCCTTCCTTAGTATAAGAAATCTCAATACCCAAAAAATTGGTTACTGATCCAAATTTCTTTAGAGAGAAAGCTTTCTCTAGCTGGTGGATTGTTTCAGAAATTTCCTTCGAATTGCTCCCAGTTATTAAAATATCATCCACACAGATAAATATATAAGTTGTTCCCTTATAATGTATTCTGTAAAAGAGAAAAGAGTTAGCTCTAGAACAACTATATCCAAGACTCAATACCGTGGATTTCACTTTCATAAACCATGCTCTAGAAGCCTGTTTCAAGCCATAAATGGCTTTGTGAAGCTTGCAAACAAGACCATTCCCCCTCTCAAAACCTGGGGGTTGTTTCATGTATAGTTCTTCCACTAAATCACCATGGAGAAAGACATTATTTATCTCAAGATGTTGAATATGCCAAGAATGCTGAACTGCAAGAGTGAGAATAAGCCTGATAGTAGTATGCTTAATAATAGGACTAAACGTTTCTGTAAAATCAAAACCAGGTGATTGAGTGAAACTTTGAGCCACTAGTCTGGCTTTGTATCTAGCCACAGAACCATCTGCATTCTTTTTCAGCTTATATACCCACTTACAACCAATTAGATTCTTGCCATGAAGCAAGGTTGTAAGGCTCCAGGTTTTGTTATTGAGCAAAACAGTAAACTCATTTTGCATAGCAAGAGCCCATGGTGGAGATTTTAGAGCCTCAAGGTAGTGCACCGGTTCAACTGCAACATCAGAGATTGCGGTGAAGACTTTAGGCTTCAAATGACCTGTTTGAGATCTAGTGATCATGTGATGTCTTACCGGCTGTAGAATCCCTGGATCAGGTTCAAGGTGCCCATCACTACTAATAGGTGAATCCATAACTAACTGATCATGATCTAGAGAGTGTGAGGTGGATGGAGAGAGATCACTTGTGTGTGTAGGGGATGAGCTGGTGCTAGAGTTGGTAGGATTGGTGCTTGTGTGAGTATGTATAGGATTAAGAGGGAGGGTTAATATGAAGGGTTGATGCTGATAATCAGAAGTGGTTAAGGAAAGAAAAAGTGAAGGATATGGAAAAGTGTTTTCATCAAATATGACATGTCTGCTAATGATCACTTTTCCAGTTGGAAGAAGAACTTTATAACCCTTATAAGACCCACTATATCCCAAAAAGACAGCACCATTAGATCTGTATTGGAGTTTGTGCTGATTATGAGCTCTCAAATGAGGGTAACACAGACAACCAAATGTCTTAAGACTAGTGTAAGAAGGCTTATGATGGTATAACAACTCTAGGGGTGTTTTGTAGTACAAGATGGGTGATGGAAGTCTATTAATGAGGTAAACGACAGTAGCAAAAGAATCATCCCAAAATTTGCTAGACAACCTTGCTTGAGCTAATAAGGACAACCCCATTTCCACAATGTGTCTATGTTTTATTTCTGCCACCCCATTTTGTTGGGGTGTGTAAGGACAAGATTTTCTATGAAATATTCCATGGTCTTGAAAAAATTGAGAGAGACCTATGTACTCACCCCCACCATCAGTTTGAATAGCTTTGATTGAACCTTGAAATTGATTTTGGATCAAACTATGAAAGTGTATGCAGGTTTTATGGACTTCTGATTTAGTTTTGAGAAAATAAATCCAAGTGAATTTTGTGAAATGATCAATGAAACTAATGTAATAATGGAAGCCATTTCTTGAGGGGATAGGTGCTGGTCCCCACAAGTCACTATGAATCAACTCAAAAGGATGATGATATTGAGTTTCTGAAATAGGAAAGGGAAGGGTGTGGCCTTTTGAAACAGCACAAGGATGACAAATACCATTTTCATTAATATCGGAATAAGAGATATTACAATCTGATAGAATTCTCTTGACAACATCTAAGGATGCATGACCAAGCCTTCTATGCCAAACTCCTAAGTCATGGCTTTTTGGAATAGAAGCGGAAAAGATAAAATGATTATCAACTAAACTTGAATGCTGGTGTGTTGAGGTGGTGGTGGCTTTGTGTGAGGGCCAAGTGAGAGGTCTTGTACTAGGCTTGTGGCAGTGTAGGTTGAAGTGATATAATCCATCTCTAAGTCTCTCTTGAAGAAGGATTTGTTTGCTGGTTGTGTCCTTCACAAGACAACAAGAAAGGTGAAATTCAAAAAAGACATTATTATCTCTAGCAAAATGAGAAACACTTAGTAGATTTTTGGTTATACTTGGGACATGTAGAAGGTTTGTGAGGAAGAAGTGTCTAGACTGAGAATCAGTTTTAAGTATATAATTACCTATATGAGCAATTGGCACTCCTGAACCATTTCCCATATACAGTCTGTTGTTTCCTTGGTATTCTGTAGCAGTGTTGAGATTAGCAATCTCATTAGATATATGGTTGGTGGCTCCAGTATCAGGATACCAGGATGACTTGGATCCAGTATCAGAGAAATGATAAGGGCTAGAGTGTGCAAGATGTAGACTTGGATTAACATTTCTTCCCTGATGTTGCTGCTGAAATCCCTGTTGATGTTGAGTGTTTCCTATAGAGTTCTGAGAATAGCCATCATACCTGTGCCAACATCTGTCTGCTGTGTGATTTCTATGGCATAACTGGCATTGGAATCTGGAGTAAAAGATTGAGGGCTTCTACCTCTGCCATTAAAAAAACCTTGATTAGCTCCTCTTCTTGCATTGCTATTCATGACCACAGAATGCACAAGAGGTTGTGAGCCTTCATTATTAACAAAGGTACCACTAGATGCTTCAAGCCTGGATTCATAGCTCAACAATAAAGATAATAAGTCTGAAACTGAACATGGCTCCACTCTTGATGTCACAGAAACCATTACTGAGTCATACTCAGATCCTAATCCAGCAATAATGTGTAACACTTTATCAGATTCGGATACCTTATGCCCTGCTGATGCAAGTAAATCAAAACAAGTCTTCATTTGATTCAAGTATTCTCTCATACCAAGATTGCCTTTCTTAAGAGTAAGTAACTTGGTCTTGTATTGCATGAGCCTTGCTTGAGACTGGGTACCAAAATTAAGCTCCAGGGTACTCCATATTTGTTGAGCTGACTCCAATCCAACCATGAGAACAAGAACATCAGGTGTCATAGATGATAGAATCCATGAAGTGAGGAGCCTATCTTGCCTTTGCCAAGTTGTATATTCTGGATTTAATTCTGCTTCTGATGAGCTTTCATCAACAATGAACTTTCTTGGGGCTGCCATGCTTCCATCAATAAAACGTTCCAAACCATAGCCTTTAATGGTGGATAAAACTTGTTGCCTCCAAATCATATAATTAGTATCATCCAACTTTGTGGTAACAAGTTGGTTGTGTAAAGGAATGACTTGACTAGATGCATTAGTTTGTGAGTTCTCTGTAGCAGTAGACATCATGTAAAAAAGAAAGGATAGAGAACAAAAAAAGAATCAAGCTGGATAAAAAAATATCAGAGACAGAGACAGGATTAGGCCTACTCTGATACCAAGAAAAGAAAGCTTTGGGAAAAAGCCATTTTCATTGATATGTAAAAGTTGCACACAACAAAAGCTACAAAGCTAGCTATATATATATATATATATATATATATATATAAAACAAAGGAAAACCCTATCCACTAAAGATAAGAGAAATGGCTATAAAATGCATATAAGACAAGGACTAAGGTAATGCAAGATCATGACACTTGTCATGATCCTCTCTCTTGTTGATCTGTCCATGGTGGTACATGATCATTAGCTGTATTCCATGCCTTTACTGTGTTGTGTCCTTTTGCCTCTAATTTGTTATTCTCATCCACCTTGGTGTTGATTCTTGCAACATGATTCTTGGCCTTGCTAACATTATGCACTTGGTCATTATATTTAACATTTATCTCTATCAAATTTCCCCAAACTATGATTTGGGGAAGATGAGTGGAGAGGGCAAATGTACATATGTAGGGGTGATCACGGTTCGGTTTTGTGATTTTTTTGTATAAATTTAAATTGTCTAGCCATATGCGGTTCGGTTAATTTTTCAAATTTCAACCGCTGTTTTTTGACATAACTTGATTGTGCGGTATTCAAGTGTTTCGGTCGGTTTTAGACGGTTTCTTACTTATAAATCAACATCGAATATAATTACTCTCTCAAACTTTAACTATGATACACACATTATAACAAATTTCTCCATGTAATTAGTTATCTACATCAAGCTAAAAGGATAATATGTATGGAACTAAATCTTTAACCACAATATTCTAGCATTGATAATTCATGATAGTTCAAAACATATTTCACGAAATTATAATATTTGATCATATAATAAACTGTCTAGTGAATTAGACTTGATCTAAGTGTGTTTCTAATGATGTATAAAATGAAATTATATATATATATGTACACACACATATTCATATACATACATATATAAATATATAGTCGGCGGTGTGGTTGGTGCAGTTTTGAATGGGAAATGTAAATTACCTATTTGACTGTGCGGTTTTTCGAAAAAAATTAACCATCGATTTGTCGTAAAAATTCATAAATGACGGTGCGGTTCGGGCGATTTTTTTCCTAGCCCTATACATATGTGTCTTTCAATAAGCATATAGCCCTTGCACAAGTATTATTATTATTATTATTATTATTATATTATAGTGATTTGGAGGGCAAATATGGTATTTCAAGTAATGGAAGACTTAAACATGTAATCCAACCAAGAGGTTAATAAATAGTCCGAACACTAAAAATTGTAAACACTTGATTCAAATAAAAAATTACAAATAATTCCCCAACACAAAACATGCAATTCAAACAACATTAACATCACATCTTGGGATAAGAATATACTAATCTAACCTTCATCGTCAAACCCATCCTCCAATCAAAACTAGCCCTAAGAGTACACACACCAAACCAAGTGTGGGTGCGCGTGGGCCACACAAATTGGGTTAGGGGCACGAATACCACTAGTTTACATAATTATTTATCATTATTAAATGGTTAGACATTCTTATAAACATTTCAAGTAACTTGTCATTTAAAAACAATTTGACACAATCATTGAATATTTATTCTTTTTTTACAAAATTAGATACTTTATTATTTTTTTTTATTTTGTCTATATCAACCATTTTAGTTTGTTGGTCCCAAGTGGTAGAAGGTTGGGGTGAATAAATCTTCTCAAAATTTTAAAATTTTTACTCCAAAAGAATATAAGTTCTTGCAGTAAGCAGTAAGCTACATAACTTGCTGTTTCAGAACAGAGTTTGCAACATTTTAGCAGTAAGCTTAGGAACTTAAAAAAAGTTTATGCATAGCGGAAAATACTTAACAAATATAAAGTTCATTGAAACACTTGTTCAATACAGTATGCTCAGATAAGTATGCAATAAGCTACAAACAGAAAAACAGTGCAATGAACACAATAAGGTTTATAGTGGTTTGAGGGTGGAGTAATCTCTCTACGTTCACTCTACTCCTTTTACTCAGGAGGAACTTTGTTAAGAGTTCATTGGTTTACAGAGACTTGACTAATATAATCACACCCTAAACAAGACAAACAACCTGTAGTGACCAAAACAAAACAGCCCACACATGACTCCTACTCTTCTATAAGAGTGAAAACACTTAGCAGAAACTACCCTCTGCTAAGAGACTTCTAACTCAATCTATAAAAAGATAAAATAAAGTTTTTCTTCAACACAGGAGTGCAACAATCTTCTGAAAAGGTAGCTCAGGTAGCTGGATTGCTTGTTGCTTTATAGATAGAGTGACTGAAACTTGTAGGTTTTCTTAATGATTTGAAGATTGAAAAATTGCTAGAGAGCTCGTGAGTTTCAATAGTTGTTTTAGGTGTACTCATCATCTATTTATAGGCAAAAAAGAATTTTGTCCATTGAAGGAGACAACTCCCTATTCAGTGAGGTGTCCATTTCTGATTGGCTCGTACAAATTTTCTGTGCATTCTGGTACACCGTTACACTGAGCCTTTTCATTCTATGCAAGATCGTCCTTTTGTCATTTTTATTCTTTCAGGTGTCATCTTCTGATTGGCTCCTCCTTAATTTTTCCTTTTGGTGAATCAAGACACTAAATTAGAGATAACCGTTTTTGGGACGAGGTTGATGAGTTGTCACTTAATGAATACTAGCTTGTTGTATGCAGTATGCTCGACTAGCTTGCTGTAGTGACCTTCCTAACTTGCTGAATTTCTGCTTATAGTCTTCATAGCTTTCTACAGTGACCTCCATTCTTCATGCATCATCCTTGACTTAACTAAACTTTTACAATGTCTAGAATTATTGTTATCATCACTTTTAAATTTAAACACATTTTAAGATAATTTTTGTAATTATATGAGAAATGTTGTGAATAAATAATATTTCAAAACTTATATTGTTAATTGATCACTTTTAACTAACAACGAAACTCATTGCCTTATTAAATTATTTATCAAGTGGTGAAAAAAAATCAACAAAAGCTTTCAAGTTGTTAATTTTTTTTAACTAAAATTACTTAATGTTTATAATTATTCTAATTATCAATTTAAAGTTTAAAAAAATTAATACATTTTTTTGTAGTTATATGAGATATGTTGTACATAAATAAATATTTCAAAACTTATATTGCTAAATGGTCACTTTTAACTAACTCCATAATTGACTTATCAAATTATGTATCGAACTAATGACCAAGAATTTTTTTTTCCTTACAAAAGACAAATAAATAGAAAGTAAGCTTTCAATTTTATTGTTTATGCAAATTTTCTATTCCAACTTCTTAACATTATCAAATATAATTTGGAAAAACATGTTCAATTTGTATTATTTGAATTCAGAATAACATGTCACAAAAAAATGAATACACAAAGAAGTTCGAAAGAACACACGAGAGATAGAGGTTAACCAAATTCTACTTTACCCAACGATTTGTTTTAATTATAAATATAACTTTAAAAATCAATTAACATATGAAAAATATATTTCTATATTATACGAAATTTGAATAAAAAAATATACAAATCAGTTTATAATATAACCATATCGCAATAAATAGTAAACCGCGCATCGCGCAGGTGAATTATTAGTGTATATATATAATAATAAGATCATTAGAAGAAATTACAAGTTTACCATTTTCTCTACTAAAAATGTCACATCAAACTTTTTGCTATTAAACAAATTCAAAAAGATAATGATATTGTCAAGAAAATCAATCATATTAGTAATCACTCTTTTCAATGTATCAATATATTATTCGTATTATTATTATTATTATTATTATTATTATTATTATTATTATTATTATTATTATTATTATTATTATTATCATCATCATCATTATTATTATTATCATTATTATTATTATTATTATTATTATTATTATTATTATTATTATTATTATTATTATTATTATTATTATTATTATTATTATTATTATTATTATTATTATCATTATGATTATTATTATTATTATTATTATTATTATTATTATTATTATCATTATTATTATTATTATTATTATTATTATTATTATTATTATTATTATTATTATTATTATTATTATTATTATTATTATTATTATTTATTTATTTATTTATTTATGTTGTTGTTGTTTACAAAAGTTGTTCAATATTTTACAATAATTTAATTTGTTTTTTTGGTAAGTATAATTACTTAAGTCTAAAATTATTCTAATTCTCATACTCAATTTAAAGTTAAAGAAATTTTAAGATATTTTTTGTAATTTTGAAAAATATTGTATATAAGTAAATATAAAAATTTATATTGTTAATTGGTCACTTTTACTCAACTTGAATAATCATTAACTTATCAAATTATTTATCAAGTAATTAAAAAAATTTAACAAAAGATAGAAACAAATAGAATGTAAGCATTCAAATTGTTTAATCTTTTAATGTGCTAGCTTTACTTACTTAATGTTTAGAATTACTCTTATTACCAATTTTAAAGTTAAATGGATCTTAAAATGCTTTTTGTAATTATGACAAATATTGTATAAAAAAATAAATATTTCAAAATTTATATTATCAATTTGTCACTTTTAACTAACTTCGAAAATTATTGGCTTATTAAGTTATCTATCAAGCCATTAAAAAAAATGATCAACAAAAGCTTTCAAGTGGTTAATTTTTAATTTAAAATTACTCAATATTTATAATTACTCTTATTATCAATATTAAAGTAAAAAGATTAATTTATTTTTTATGAGAAATGTTGTACATAAATAAATATTTCAAAACATATACCGTTAGATGAGTATTAAATATAAAGAAAATCATTAATTCATTAATTTAGTATACTACATAATTTAATATACTAGAGTATCCCAGTTTGATAGATTAAAAATAATGATTTAGATTTTTGTTCATTTTCAATTAAAAGAAAATGATTTTATATTAATATTATAAACTTATGATATTTTAAAAGATATTTAATTTATTTGAGATTCATACGTGCAAATTAGATATACATATTCAAATATATTTGTATATGGATTTATTGTTTCCTTATCTTTTTTTTTTTTTAGAAAATATTAATCCGAATTAAGCTGCCCATTAATCAGAAATTATTTTTTGCCCTAAAGACGGATTGAAAGTTTTAATTTGTGGTAGTGGAGAGGAAAATATTGCATTCACTAGGAATGTTGTATACATGAGGGTATGATTGAGTGGAGCGAATTTTGGTGCGTTTGAGCGAACCCGCCAAGCGTGTGGGGGCGTGGGGCGGGTCGACCTGGGATTCATGTACCAGTTGTACAAAATATTTTGCCTAGAAGTTATTATTTTCTACAATTAATTTGGATGAATGAATAAAAATAATTTAGTTTTTTCGAAAATACAAAGAAATGCGTGGAAAGCACAAAAATATGAAAATGCAATTAAAAAAAGTGTGAAATTAAGTTGACCATAATTTTAGAGTGGGTTGTTTTTGAAATTTGAATTTTTACAGAAAATTTAAAATTCTAATAGAAAATTGATTTTATTAACCATAATATTTTTGGGTACAACTCTAAATATTAATTAGTTAATTTGTTTATAACCAATAAAAAGTATTAATGTATGATATGTTTAAATTCAAATCTATATTTCTTTTTATCTAAGTTTACAATGAGTTTTTTAAAGTAGTTCATTTTGCTTACGAATATTCAGTTGGTGCAACAGAAGACTTTGTAAAAGAAATATTGAATAAATTAAATGTAATGTTATTCGTTTTTAGAAAAGACGTCCATCTTAAAGAAATGGAGAAATCTATTTTATTAGTTTAGAACTTGTGCCAAGAGTTTAGGATTTTTATAGTAATTTAAGTTAATTAATGTTGTAGAATACATATTTATTATAATTATTGCATTTTGTTTGAATCAATATTTCTTTTAAACTATTACTTCATTCGTGGGTTGTACGGATTTGTAGTTTAAATAATTTTATGTAAGTGAGAAAAATAAATGTGAGTTATAAAATAAGTGTTCTATATATTTTTAAATAGTTAATAAATAATTTTAAAATTATATATATGTATATATATCAAATTTCAAAAGTATTGTATTAATATACCTAAATGGTAAAGGAATGCAATACAAAAGGTTACATTAACAATTTAATCTAAAAAAGTTATTACACTTTTTGCAACACCTCCTTGTATACAACATTCCTAGTGAATGCAATATTTTCCTCTCCACTACCACAAAATAAAACTTTCAATATTTTCCTCTCCACTACCACAAATTAAATCTCTTTGGGTTCCTCTAGCTACTTAGCCTCTTCTTTTCCTCCTGCTGCAAGCTCTTCTTCAGCCTGCTTGCAGCCTTCAGTTTTTTCTCCTGTAGCAAGGTCTACTCCTTGCTTGCTGCACTCCTCCTTAACTTCTTGTGTAGCTGCAAGCTCCTCCTCTTCGTGCTTGCAACTTTCATCAGTAAGATTTTCCTGATCAGCATCAGCAGTGGACTGATCTCTTGCAGCATCACCTAGAGAAGGTGCCTGCTCAATCACTATGTCTTTTGCTGTATCAGGTGACGCTGCTGCATCAAGTAATCCTGCAGCAGATAGTACTGCAACTTCTGCCAGTACTGGGAAACCTGCCTCCGTAACCTTCTTCGTCGTTGCATCATCGGCGATTTCAACATCTGGAAGACCTGCAAGTAAAAAC
This sequence comes from Scutellaria baicalensis, assembly GCA_005771605.1. Taxonomy (NCBI): domain Eukaryota; kingdom Viridiplantae; phylum Streptophyta; class Magnoliopsida; order Lamiales; family Lamiaceae; genus Scutellaria; species Scutellaria baicalensis. Next base: position 23,558,725 of record CM016728.1, read on the forward strand.
TTGATGATGTCTGATGGCTCCTTGTCTTCTGCAACATCTTTCGGATACTTGGGTGAATCCTTATAGTCCATCTGCTCATCCTCCTCGCTGATCTGCTGTAATGTCACGATTGGAGGTAGACCACTCATCACAGTGTCAAAGGTTGGAGAACTCCCAGCTTTCATCATGGAGTCGTCAAGTTGCAGTGACTTGACGGGAGTATCAGTTCTCCTTCCTTCTTAGCTAAATTCCAAGGACTCCTGCAGCTACGACGCATCAAGATCATCTGCTGGCTTAACTGCTGCATCCTTCGGAATCACCTCGCCCATAGACAAATTTGCCTCTACAACAGCCGTCAGGGCATTTTCTGTTGTTTCATCGGCGACTGCAGGCTTGGATTACTTGTGCCCCTTCCTTACAGTGATTGTAGAAAAGTAGGTCTTGGTTGTAACAATCCTTTCTTGAGCGTCTGCAGGAGGGATATAATCAAGCAGCATCTTGACATCCCTAGTTCTAGCCCAGAACATGGGGGATTCTTCCATGACGGTCAAATCCTCCCAATTCTGCAGCATCCAGCTCTCCTGCATCCTCATATCCTTCCAAACGGGGAGGCTGATCATCATCTGATCATCAAAAATCTTGAAGGAGAATATGAGAACTTCCTTCACTAGCCCCTTCCGTATCTTTTGTGCCTCCTCCTCCCTGTGCTGTAAGGAGAGGATCATGGCTCTTTCACTTTTATTTGGCTTCTCCTTCAACAGTCTTTGGATTTGCCTCATGCACATCCTCTTTCAGGGCACATCCTTCTTCCGAAGAACTCTCTTCTTCTTTGCTGAAGTAGATGGAAGTTCAGCTGCTCCTACTGCAACTTCCGGGGCATTTTCTGAACCCATAACACCTTCGCCGGTGGGCTCTTCTGTCTTCTCACCATCATATGAAACTATGATGGGAGCTTCTTCTCCTCCTTCATTCCCTGCTGCTTCCCTCTCCTCCATCGGGTTAGCAGCTTGTATTTGATCCACACCCTTCGTCTCCTTGGTGTGATCATCTTCCCTGGATGCAGTATATGCATTGCTACATTCTATGGGTGCAATAAGACTAGCTGTTCTGGCAGGCTTCTTAGCTTTCACCTTGACTAGGCTTTTCTTGGGTGTCCTTACTGCAACTAACCTTTCTTTAGCTTCTGTTGCAGCATCAGCAGCAATAGCAACACCAACATCAGTAGCAGCAGCATCAACAGCAGCACCAACATCAGCATCATCACTAGCTGCAACCAGCCTGCTTGTTGCAGCCTCCTCTCCCGTTACAACCTTCTTTAGCTCCACCTTCTACAGTGGCTTGGCGGCCTTCTCCGTCTTCTTCTTGGTGGCCGCCTTTGTAGGAGCTCTCTCCTTTCTCGAAGCTCCCTCTACAGGCTTCTTCTTCTTCTTCGATTTCTCTGCAGAGGGGGTGCTGGTTGGTGTTTCCTTGGCCTGCACCTTCTTCCCCTTCTTGGGTTTACTAAGGTACTTACCAGCAGCAATGAGAACTGGATCTTGCAGTGCGATGCCCAAATAATTCAAGATGACACAAATGGCAATCCCATAGCTTCTCCGAGGAGTAGCCTTTGAAGCTTCTTCCCAAATCCTCTGAAGGATGAACCTGCTCTAGTTGACAGATTCTCCGGTCATGATCACCGACATCATCCTAAATCGAAGATCGGTACACTTGTCATAGCACCCCAATCTGCCCTCAATGATGTAGGCGCAGATATCATATATCAACGAGTACTCTAGTTTGAAAGCCTTCTTCAGAGTGCTCCTTCTGACTTCACCATTCACTTCACCGGTGAAGAGCTCCCACATTTCCTGGGATCTGTCTTCCCCAAACTGCTGCATTGTCTTCATGCCCATTCTTTCTACACCAATGTTGAAGGCTTTGCTAATGGTTTCCATGGAAACCTCATACTCCTTCCCCTGCACAGAGAGGACAATGTTCCTCCCTGATTCACTAGTTCGAGCAGTGGAGTAGAAGTTCTTCACAGATGCTTCAGAGTAGCCGCATCCATGGTCCTGCACAAATCCTGCAATTTTTGTGGCCTGCAACTTTTTGAAGATATTTTCTATACAGTCAGGGTCATATTCCGGATTCTGCAACAAGCCAATGAGGCTTATCAATCTTCCTTCCACGATGATGGTGTTTTTCAATGGAAGCGCCATTGTGAGTTGAAGCTTGAGATCCTTAGGGTTTGAAAAGTTTTGTAGAGAGTGAGAGAGAATGAAGGTTTTGAGTGCAAGGGTAAGAATGATCTTTGATTGAATGATGAAGATCAGTTTTGTTGAAAACTTCCCAGAATTTTAATCAATTAAAGGCTAGGATCAATCTATTCAGTTGACATGTCACTCATCCAACGATCCATTCAAAAATGCGGGGTGACAGTTTTGTAAATATTTGGTAAGTTGAACAGTTGCTTACGTGCGCCTGCAATTTCTGACACAAAAGGGTTTTCACATTTAATGCAAAAGCGCATATTTTCCACTCTAATCATGATGATTATTATTTCGTTCGAGGTTTCAGCATTAAACACCAAAAATTGATTGCTCCGAGCACTAAGTGTTTAATGCACTGCGTCAGGTATTAATTCACAGACATGTACTGCACGCACATAAGTGTTGTAACTTGAGCGGTACCTCCTTTCTTTATGCAACATAGTTCCCCCTTAGTATGTGCATATCTTATATCACTGCATCCTTGCATCTTAGCATCACTGTAAGCAGTGTTCCCCCTTGCTCCAAAGTCTCTCCTTGCTGTAACCTGTCTAGGAACATGTTACTGCAAGCTCTCTATGTCCTTTCTCATCTTACAACATTTTCTTTGTTGTAACCTCGCTCCTGCAATCTTCATTACAGCTTGATGATTCCGAGCTCATTCCTTAAGGTTGAAAATCTTGCTTCATTAAAAGGTTCGGTGAAGATATCAGCCAGCTGTAGATCTGTATAGATCTTCTCAAGAACAACATCCTTCTTTTCAACATCCTTTTTGAAGCCATTTTCAAGAAAGTACAGAGACAGGGTATCATACCAAGCTCTAAGTGCTTGTTTAAGTCCATATAGTGCATTCTACAACCTGTAGACTTTTCTTGCAGCATCATCTTTGAATCCCGGATGTTGTTCAACATACACTTCTTCCACAAGGAGTCCATTTAGAAATGCACTTTTTACATCCATTTGATAGACAATTTAAATTCATGTGAGCAGCGTATGCTAGGAAAATTCTTATAACTTCAAGGCCTGTAACAGGGGCAAATGTCTCATCAAAATCAATATCTTCTTCTTGACAATACCCCTTAGCAACCAGCCTAGCTTTGTTTCTCACAACTAATCCGGATTCATCCAGCTTGTTCTTGAATACCCACTTTGTTCCGATGACTCCTTGATGTGATGGTCTAGGTACAAGCTTCCATACTTGATTTCTTTCGAATCCATTAAGTTCTTCCTACATTGCTTGAATCCAATTGTTGTCCTCAAGAGCTTCTTCTATCGTTTTAGGCTCAATTTGTGAAATGAAGCATACAAACAGTACTTCATGATGAATTGTTCTTCTTGTTCTTACACCAACTCTTGGATCACCAATGATGAGATCTTTTGGGTGATTCCTTAGTCATGTTCTATCTGGATCAGTGTATTCTTATCTTTTTTTAGCATCTTCAGGTTGCAGTGCAGTAAAGTCCTCTTCCTCGGGATGTTCTGCACCCTGCTCAGCTGTACGTTATTTCTTTGTGTGCTGTATTGCTGCATCTTGACCTGCTGAAACCTGTCTTGCAGCATCCAAAGTTGATGCATCCAGGTTCCTTTATTTGTCAAATCTTTCAGAGAGTATGAGAAGATAAGAGCTCTCTCTGTAAGAAACTTGGGTTTTAGGATTGACTCATTCAGATTCCTTCTTTAGGTCTTCTAGCTCAGCAGTATTACAATGTGGTTCATCAAAGACCACATGTACAGATTCTTCAACCATAAGTGTTCCTTTGTTAAAGACTCGAAAAGTTTTACTCATGGAAGAGTATCAGAGGAATACAACTTCATCTGCCTTAGCATCGAATGCTTTAAGGTGTTCTTTTCCATTGTTGAGCACATAGCATCTGCATCCAAAGATGTGAAAGTATGATACATCTGGAGAGTATCCATACCAAATTTCATATGGAGTTTTGTCTTGTTCCTTGTTGATTAGATATCGATTCTACGTGTAGCATGCAATGTTGGTAGCTTCAGCCCAAAATCTCTTAGGCATGACAGCTTCTACAAGCATCGTTCTTGCAGCTTCTTTGAGGGTTCTATTCTTTCTTTCAGCTGCACCGTTTTGTTAAGGAGTTCTTGCAGCAGAATACTCATGCTGAATTCCCTTCTCCAGAGAGTATTTCTCAATGAATTTATTGGTAAATTATGTTCCTCTATCAGTCCTGATCTTCACAATATTTGAGTTCTTCTCATTCAGAATTCTTTTCATAAACTCTGGAAGCTTTGATTGTGTTTCTGACTTCTTTGCTAGAATTATGGTCCAAGAAAACCTTGAGTATTCATCAATGATTACAAGACATTATTTCTTACCGCTTAGACTTGTAGGATCAATGGGACCGAAGAGATCCATGTGCAGCAGATCCAAGATCTTGAACGATGATCGCTGCAACTTTTCCTTGAAGAATACTTTGATTTGCTTTCCCTTTTGACATGCTCCATAATGCTTTCCTTTTTGTATACAATGTCAAGTAATCCTCTCACAAGTCCTTTCCTGGCCAGCTTGTTGACCGTCTTGAAGTTCAGATGACTCATCCTCTTGTGTCATAGCCAACTTTCTTCTGGTTATCCTTTCCCAATAAAGCATGTCAGCATTGTTGATGAGTTCCAATCCACAAGTTATACATTTGCTTTCCTCATTCATGTAAGCTTGACTTCTTTGCTTGCTGCATCTTTGATTAGACACTGGTTTTGGAAGAATTCTACCATATGCCCTTTGTCACAGAATTGACTAATGCTCGACAAGTTGTATTTTAACCCTTTCACATATGACACATAATTGATTTGTATATCTTCTATGATCAATCTTCTTGTATCTAAGGTGTTTCCTTTTGAGTTATCCCTATTAGAACATATTTAAGAATATTTTGATGAGACAAAATCATAGAATAGTAACCCTTATTCTATAAGCATAACTTATCTTATTACTGCAATGAGGTTACTGCAGAAAGATACGACAGAGTTCAGAAGAAGGATACTGAAGAGAATGGTGAAATGAATCTGGTAAACTAAAAAGGATATTGCTTACTGCAAGAAGCTACCTGGAAGAGACTATGCTTAAGCATACTGCAAAGCAGCAAGCTACTGAAGACTCAAGCTACCTGACAGGAAGCTACCTGGAAGAGACCATGCCGAAGCATACTGCAAAGTAGCAAGCTACAGAAGCTTGAAGCCACCTGAAAGCAAGGCTGGGAAGAGAGGTACAAAGCAAGCATGGGAAGGAAGCTAGAAGTTACCGGTAGAGAGAAGAAGAATGGAGCCAATCAGATGAAGACACGTGGAAAGTGAAAAACTGGCGTGTATCAGAAGGAGTACGACATATTTAATGATGGAAACCTACCTACCTTCAATGGGCAGATTTCCTAATCTATAAATAGAAGAAGACTGAAGACTGAAGATGAGAAGAGAAAAGAGGAGAGAGGCACACGAGAAAAAGAGAGAAGTGCGCAAGAGAGAAGAGAAGAGAGCGTAGAAAAGAGAAGAAGAGAACAAAGCGCAAGAGAGAGCGTAGAAAGGGGGGAAAGACCCATTAGGAGGAATAAAGAAGAAGAAAAATAAGAAAAGAGAAAAGAGTGTACACAAGATTAAAAAAAGAGTAGAAAGCTCAAACACTCTACACCCTAGAAACGCTAGAATACTCAGTCACTCAGTCCGGCAGCAAGTTACAGCAGAGCAACCTACAAAAGAAGCCAAAGCTTGCTGCATCCAGTTGAAGAAGAAGACAAACCTTTTAGGGCTGGTTCGGTTTGAAGGATGGGGAAATAAACCCATTTAAACCTATCTTAACATATGTTTTGTTTATGGGTTTGAGAACATGTTTGTTTAAAAAGCCCGGGTTAGAATCCGGATTATATCATGGATTAAGGTGTCTTGATTGATGGTTTACCCAACCCACCCATTTTGGTGGGTTTAATATCCAAATCCAAACCAACATTTTAAATACCTATAATACCCCTTATCTTGATAATATTTACAATTTCACCACAGTATATATAAAAGTATTGTGTCTCTCCCCATGAAGTCCACTTAAGTCCACTTAGCTGAATCCTAGCCGTATCATTGATAAGGAGTAGAAATTCTTCACCCAACTCCTCTACAAAGCAGAACCCTAACGGCATTTTCGAAAGCACGAGTATTTGGAGAAGATTAGTAAATTGGTGGAGGCTAAAAAAATGTAAGTGGGTTTATTTTTTAATTTGTTGTTTCATCTTCGTTTTTGAATTTGTTGTTTCATCTTCATTTTTTACAGAGGAGTGAAAATTACATATTTCGTTTTTAAATTTCAAGAGTAGTTTTTGAATTTTTGAAGATTAGTAATGTGGAAAAACGCCGCATTTAAAGAATTGGTTATATATTTTAGCTATTTTACTGTTGTTTTCTGCAATTTTTTTCCTTTTTACATTTTATTGCAGATTTGAATAATGTTAACAAGTGTTTGTAAATTTCTAGAAAATTAAAATGGAAGGCTGTGATTTTTATGGTATCTAATTAGGTCTTGAAAATGTTTGAATAAATGCCCAAAATTATAGATTCATCCTAGGAATGAGAGGTGAAGATGATAAAGACACAAGTGTGTGTATGTAGCGTTCTTTCTTCGATCATTTTTGTTCTTCATTAAAAAGAGAATGAACACTAATTTTTATAATATAATATCCTTTTTCATTAAGGGCAATTATGGAAGTTTATGAAATTGAAATAATAAACCTAACAACCAAACATAATGTCAATAAATAAACTCACTACAAAAGGTTCTAATCATTCAATCCAAACATAAATTTAAAAATAATCCTATTGCACAAACATTCAATCCAAAAAAAAAAAACCATCACATCAATGGTTAAATAAACTTGATCTAACTATCCCTAACAAACCCAACCTGCAATCCAAACCAGCCCTTAAGGACTGTCTCGGAGTGCTTAGTCAGGACTAGGATCCTGATAAGTTGTTCGCTTTCTGAAAGAGAAAACAAGGATCCTGAGGGGTCAGATAGGATCCTGTGTGGGTCAGTTAGGAGAGTAGGCAAACAGTTGTGAGCAACTATGTGTAGGCTTGCTACTTACTTGTTAAGTCTGTGTTGTAATAGATAGGGCTATGTAAATCAACAACATTAACAAATGTTCCCTCTTGAGAAGAGGCAGAGAGGATGTAGAAGGGTTACTCCACCTTCGAACCTCTGTATATCTATGTGTTTATTTGTGCTTACTGTTCTATCTGTATATCTTATGTTAGATGCATGTCTTCCATATTTGGTCTTTTAATGAAAGGAAGCTTCCGCAATATAACTCTGATAAGTAACCTCCCAAAAGGTTACTGCCTCTCGACCTAAACCTCCTGGAATGAAGAAAAGTTTGAAAATTGAGTAGGCTTATTCACCTCACCCCCCTCCTCTAAGCCTACTACCACTTGGGACCAACAAGTGGTATCAGAGTAGGTTGGATGAAACGTCTGATCTAACTGATCTATCCAGATCCAATCTTTGAAAAATCTCTCTCTCTCTCTCATCAATAGACACATGTGATCAGAAGCGCCACATGTCATTCTTAAAAAGTGTAACTAATGTGAAGACAACAAACAACTAAAAATCTTGAAGAACAGGTTGAGTTGTGGAGAAAAGCTGCTCAGGAGCAGGAAGCTGGTGAACAGCAAGCTATGCTCGAGGAACAGGCTGCTAAGCAGGAAGCTGTGCATGAGGAGCAAGCTTTTACTTAATGAAGAGTAGACCAACAAGTGAAGCAGGTTGCTGAGCATGAAGAGGAAGCTAGTACAAGGCAAAGCTGGGAGTATGGACCATACTGAAGCCTCAAGACAACATCGAAGAGTAGACAACAACCTTCAAAGAAGATGCTGAAAAAGTTAAACAAATGAGTAAGAAGAGAAGCTCACTCCGTCAACCAGCTCATACTACAAAAAGAAGCACAGATCTACTCGATAAGACAACTCTCAAGAAAATAATGACTATAACTAGGTACCTCGTTCTAATTTTGCTCTAATACTTTCTATATCAAGCTAGCTTCATTTATCTATGTCTAGTTAAAAACTTAAGTGACCTGAGCAATTTAAAGTTCAAGAATGCCAAAGGAAAGAATCTTCAGCTCAAAAGAAAATCAGTAATCTGAGGACTGAAGATAACAGGTTAAAAAAATTCTGGTCACTTGACTTGTAAATGAGAAAAGAAGCCTGCACGTTGATTTTCAAAGAAGATGTTTCACCTTCTCATGCAGAAACCTTAGGAGGACCTAAAATTGTACTGAAAGTGACCCCACATCTTAAAAGAGATAATCATAAAAGTAAGGGGAACCTCAAGTACAAATCAAGGTGACTCAGCAAGCAAAGGAGATAAACCTTGGATGGATCCAAATGGATTCGAGTATGCTGTAAGATGTCTGCAGCAACCTAACATTCCCTGAAGAAACCAAACAGACAGCAACAACTCCAAAAAGGGAAGAAAACCGTTTACCTTACTGGTACCTCTGACAGAAAACTACAGGAGAACAACCTTCAGACCTTTGAGCAACCAAGAAGTAGATTTCCAGGCTAAAAAAGGTCCTACATATACGAAAGCAAGTTGCAAGGAACCTATCTACAAAATTAACAGGAAGCAGACACAAAGAGCAACCCAAACAACAGAAGCAAGATGTGATTGCCACAGGAAGCTGAAAATTCTAAAAGAAGGTCATCCCACCTCAGACAATAAGCTACTAAATCTAGGGGAAAAGATTTGATGAAGTCAAGGAAACATGAAGTTCTGACAACAGGATGTTAGACACCAAACAACTGGATACTAGGTCTCTGGATAACAGGATGCTGGAAATCAGGATGCTAGAGACCAGGTTGCTGGATACTAGGTCGCTAAACACCAGGTCGATGCATAACAGGACGCTAGACACCAAATTTTTGGATACTATGTCTCTGAACTATCAGGATACTTATCATCAAGACACTGGAAAAGAAGTCACTAGTGGGTTACATCTCGTCAAATCCAGCGGTTACCGAAAAACAATCGGTAACGTGTGTGCATCAAAAGTAGACCATCTTTTTCAGAACCTTAGGATAATTTCAGTCGTGTGATCAAAAAAATCTAAAGATGGAGAATCAAATGTTGACCACAAACTCAAGCAATCACCTCATGCAGAGGCAAAAAGCAAAGCTATGATAACTGCCAACAACTTTGTTGGAAACCGGCGAAATAATTAATGAGATCTTTAAAGATCTAACCCCAGCCGTAGGATCTCACAGATCACTCAAAACAGGGAGTATCTCAAACTCTATATATACATGCACTTCTTACTCTTATCTCCTTTCATATATCCTCTCTCTTATCCTTAATACAACATGGCACCAGATTGTTGGAAACCATTCTCTCCATTCTTTCTTAACAGCACATTCTCTGCAAATAATCAACCAAACACCTCTCAAATAACGAAAAGTCACCTCTCACGCTTGATTCTTGCTAAGAAAGTCTTTCTCAGAAGACTCGATCTTCTAGCTTACTGCCTTCACCTCAATTCCAAAGGACTTGCACCCAAGTTCTCTTCTTAGAGGCCGGAGATAGAGTGGAAGGATCCCTCTCCAGTAACCCCAGAGCTTCAGCTCGTTGATAATGACAAAAGGGGGAAGAAACTGCGAAGGATCTTGGAAGATCAAAAGTTTTCCAAAGGTGGAGAAGAGAAGATTCCAGCCCGTCCAGGTGTTGGATGAATTCTGCTTAGAAGAGAGCGTGAAGGAGAAAAAATAGGAGGAGTTGGTGAGATTATATCGAGAGAGAGTCTGCAGCAAGCTACTGCGCCAAGGCTCTCTCATTCTTCTCAGGACACTCCCATCGAATCTCGTTCTCTCTCTCAACTAGCCTCTTCACCTTTTTTTTTTTTTTGCTCATCTCCACAATCAAATAGGAAAATCAAATGGGAGCAAGAACTTGCACTCAAAAGAGGGAAAAACTAGACAGAAGATTAAAGCTAGCAACAAGTCAAAGGGGAAAAGAAAGAAAGTAAAGAGCAAGAGAAAGAAGAATGTACTAGAAAAACAGGATAAAATATTTACACTGCACTTTGCTTACTGCGTTGTATTGTAAATGTTCTATCAATAAATAATATCTTATGTTCTCTAAAGCTCACTCCTTGTGACCTTTCTTTTTGACTTATATGTGGTTTAATGAAAGCAGTATGTTCTTTGTTGATATATCTCATATTTGCTTTCTGTGTTTAAAAGATTATGAACTTTTGATCTTATCTGCAAAGGTTTTGTCATCATCAAAAAGGGGGAAATTGTTAGAACATATTTAAGAATGTTTGATGATACAAAACCATAGAATAGTAACCCTAATTCTATAAGCATAACCTATCTTGTAAAGATTACTGCAACGAGGTTACTGCAGAATGATATAATAGAGAAAGCGTCAGAAGAAGGATACTGAAGAGAATCATGAAAGGAATCTGGTAAACTAAAAAGGATACTACTTACTGCAGAAAGCTACCTGGAAGAGACTATGCTTAAGCATACTGCAAAGCAGCAAGCTACCTGGAAGAGACTATGCTTAAGCATACTGCAAAGCAGCAAGCTACCGAAGACTCAAGCTACCTGACAGGAAGCTACCTGGAAGAGACTATGCCGAAGCATACTGCAAAGTAGCAAGCTACAGAAGCCTGAAGCCACCTGAAAGCAAGGCTGGGAAGAGAACTACAAAGAAAGCATGGGAAGGAAGCTAGAAGTTATCGGTAGAGAGAAGAGGAATGGAGCCAATCAGATAAAGACATGTGGAAAATGAAAAGTTGGCGTGTATCAGAAGGAGTGTGGTGCATTTAATGATGGAAACCTACCTACCTTCAACGGTCAGATTTCCTAATCTATAAATAGAAGAAGAATGAAGACTGAAGATGAGAAGAGAAAAGAGGAGAGAGGTGCATGAGAAAAAGAGAGAATCGCGCATGAGAGAAGAGAAGAGAGCGCAGAAAAAAGAAGAAGAGAACAAAGCGCAAGAGAGAGCGTAGAAAGGAGGGGGAAGACCCATATGGGGGAATAAAGAAGAAGAAAAAAAAAGAGAAAATAGTGTACACAAGATCAAAAGAAGAGTAGAAAACTCAAACACTCTTCACCTCAGAAACGCTAGAATACTCAGTCACTCAATCCGGCAGCAAGCTACAGCAGAGCAACCTGAAAAAAAAGCCAAAGATTGCTGCATCCAGTTGAAGAAGAAGATAAACCTTTTAAGGACTGTCTCGGAGTGCTTAGTCAGGACTAGGATCCTGATAAGTTGTTCGCTTTCTAAAAGAGAAAGCAAGGATCCTGAGGGGTCAGATAGGATCTTGTGTGGGACAGTTAGGAGAGTAGGCAAGCAGCTGTGAGAAGCTATGTGTAGGCTTGCTACTTACTTGTGAAGTCTGTGTTGTAATAGATAGGGCTATGTAAATCAACAAGATTAACAAGTGTTCCCTCTTGAGAAGAGGCAAAGAGGATGTAGAAGGGTTACTCCACATTCAAATCTGTGTATATCTATGCGTTTATCTGTGCTTATTGTTCTATCTGCATATCTTATGTAGATGCATGTCTTCCATATTTGGTCTTTTAATGAGAGGAAGCTTCCGCAATATAACTCTGATAAGTAACCTCCCAAAAGGTTACTGCCTCTTGACCTAAGCCTCCTAGAATGAAGAAAAGTTTGAAAATTGAGTTGGCTTATTCATCCCCCCCTAAGCCTACTATCACTTGGGACCAACAATCCCCAAACACCACTCTTGGTCCTTTGCATTCCTTGAAGTTGCTCAGAGAAGATTTGTCGCTAGTCATGTGTCTTGAGCAGCCACTATCAATGTACCATGGATCTCCGCTGCTACCTGGCGATTGTATCTGCAAGATGATCATTTAGGTTTAAGTACCCATACACGTACGGGTCCTAGGGAGTTAGATTTAAGATCTTTCTTTACAGCGTCAGTCTCAGTCTAGCTAGCTTCCTTCTTTAGGGAATAGAGATGTATCTATGAAATCTCGATCTCTTTATCGGACTTCACTTCCACGTTCCTTTTTGTTGTGCTGCAACCTCGTTGTTTACTGTAACTTGATTTTATCATTAGCAGCTTCATTCTGCTGTATGTTGTAGCTTTCAGCAATCCTTTCATCTGAGGTTTCAGTAGCTCTCTTGGGCTCATCATCTTCAACCTCCAGATCTTCCATCTTTTCTTTGAGAAAAAGAACTTCTCCTTTGATGAATTTTAGATCTCCACTTGATTTTTCTTTGTGGGGCTCATCAGTCTTGCTGTATCCTATCCCAAGTCTAGCTTCTGGTGTTATTTGTTGATTTATGAAATCTCTTGATTTTTCAGAAGCTCGACTGAGTAGGTTTATAGTGGATTTGAGCTTGATCACTTCAACTTCAAGCTTCTTGATTTCTTGTTTCAGCATCTCATTTTCTTTCCTCAGTACCTCATTCTCTGAGTTAATTTTCTCAAAGTCGCTAAGGAGCTGTCTTACAAAGTTATCCATCCTAATATCATCAGACTTAGAGGAGATAAGTTTAAAGATTACTTTTTCTTCTACATCCTCCTCTGTGTGCGCCATTAGGCAGATTATTGCTTCATCCTCCGAGGTGGATTCATTAGAGTCTAATTTAGATGAGGATTCCTTTTGAACTTCAGTGGATGTGTTCACTCCTTTAGCTTTCCCAACTTCTACCAGCAGCGCTCTCAGCTTTTGTCTTTCCACTTTCGTTCTCTCTTTCCTCTTTGCTCTAACGTGAGGAGGTATCTGTGGACAACAGGATGAGGGCAATTTTGTGCATAGTGTCCAGGATTTCTGTAGTTGTAGCACAAATCTCTTGTGTTGGTCCCAAGTGGTTACAGAGATTCAGAGGGGGGGTGAATGAACCTCTATCCTTTTTCACTTTTTACCTCTCTTTCATTGCAACCTAATGTAAGTTATCGTTATTTGCAGCAAGTTGTCAGTTAAGTGTTCTGCTTGTAGCAAACTTGTTGCTACAGCCTAACACTTTCAGAGTTTTACACAGTGGAAATATTGTTTGAAAGGGAGTTCAACAAATAAAACAAGTCTTTTAACTATTTAAGTTAATCGACAAGTTAAAGAGTATACATAGATAAGCCATATGAATACATGCAACAAGATAATGAGAGATGTATGCTGAAAGCAGTAAAATAAACTATTGGTCTCAAAACAGTTGTAGGTATACTTAGAGGGAGGGGGGGTGAATAAGCATACCTTATCTTCAGATTTTTCTTTTTCTTCAATCGGCTCATTTCTAATATCAGTAACCTTTTGGGAGGTTACTGATCAGAGTGGGTGCAGAAGTCCATTTCAGAGCCGAGTAGAAGATGTGCAGCTTATCAGAGAGAATACATGTAATGAAGTAAGCAGATAAAGACGCAGACATGTATAGAGGTTCGAAGATGGAGTAATCCTTCTACGTCCTCTCTTCCTTCTCTCAGGAGAGAACCTTTGCTAAGTTGGTTGATTTACATAGACCTATCTATTACAACCCACCCTTAACAAGTAAGTAGCAAGCCTTCACACAGATGCTTGCCTACTTTCCACACTGACCCACACAGGATCCTAATCTACCCACCCAGGGTCTTCACTTTCTTTCCTAAAAAGTGGTAAACTCAGCAGGACTTTACTCCTCAGACTGAGTACTCCAAGACCTCCCTTTTAGAAAGGTTAGTCTTCTTCTTCTTCAACTGGGTGCAGCAAGCTTGGCTTTCATTTACAGATTGTACTACTGAAGCTTGCTGCTGAACTTGACTGGCTTGGTGTGCGTCTTCATGGGGTGTAGATTGTTCGAGCTTTTCTTCTTTTCTTCTTCTCTGATTGAACACTCTTTTCTTCTCTGAACTTCCCCCTCTTTCTGCGCTTCTCTCTTTTTAGCCTTCTTTCTGATGAGCTCTTCTCTCTTCTTTTGCGCTTCTCTCTGCGAGCTTGTATATTCTGATGTGCTCGCTTTCTTCTCTATTGCACCCTTGCGCTCTCTCTCACGCCCACCGCTTCAGTCTTCAGTCCTCCTCTTTATAGGTTGTGAAATCTGCCCGTTGAAGGTAGACAGATTTCCATCATTGATGCGCCGCACTCCTGACACACGCTAGCCTTTCACTTTCCACGTGTCTTCTTTTGGTTGGCTCCTCTTCTTTTTTCTCTCTACCGGTAACTTCTTGTGTCTACCGATAACTTTGACTTTTCTCCCAATGCCTGCTTTGCAGCTTCCTCCTCTTGCTTCACTCTGGAGCTTCCTTCTCTGGCTTGCTCCTTCAGGTGGCTTGAGGCATCTGTAGCATGCTGCAACTGCAGTATACTTTCGGCATGTCTTCTCAGGTAGCTTCCTGTCTCGCTGTATTCTGCTTTGGCGAGGTCTCTTCCAGTAGCTTCATGTAGTCATAAGTATCCTTGTTAGTTACCAGATTCTTTTCAACCATTCTCTTCAGTATCCTTCCTTTTGACACTTTCTCTATTTTTTTTAATCTTTTGTAGTAACTTTATTGCAGTAACCTATCCTAAGATTGGTTATGCATATTAGGGTTACTTTAAGGATTTGTCTCATCAAAACATTCTACAAATGTATCCAACAATTTCCCTCTTTTTGATGATGACAAAACTTTTACAGAAGATCAAAAGAATATAACCTCTCAGGCACAAAAAACATGTTTAAAGTATGGCATTATATGGCATACTACTTTCATACACAAATCACATATAAGTCTAAAAGAAAGGGCACAAGGAATGAGCTTTTTTGAAGAACAGAAGACATTTTATTTAGATAAAACATGTACATTAACAATGCAGAAATCAGAGTACAATAAACATCCTATCTAAATTCATTCTTCTTTTCTTCTTGCTCTTTCCTTTCTTTCTTTTCCCTTTTATCTTGCTGCTGGCTCCTTTCTCTTTCTACTTTCTTTCCCTCTCACTTGATGCAGTCACCTGCTTCCAGTAGTTTCTTCTCTTCGGCTAGAGGGGAGAACTGTTGGAAGGTGTGAGAGGCGATGCGAGAGAGGGAAGGAATTCGTTTGGAGGAAAGTATGTAAAGAAGCAGAGAAGTTCAGACGCCAGTAGCTTACTACCGCCTTTCATTCCCCACTTATCCCTCCAACTATCCTTCCTTCTGATTCTCTTGCATCTTAAAAGAGAATTCACCTCATAGAAGAGGTGAAATCTCTTTTCCTCCACCTCTGGAAGTCTTTTGATCTTCCATGACCCTTCGCAGTTTCTTGACCCTTTTTGACATCATCAATGGGATGACGTCCTGGGGTGGCTGGAGAGGGGTCCTTAGCTCTATCCCCCTGTCTTGAAGAGAAGAACTTGAGTGCAAGTTCTTGCAAGTGAGATGTGAGTTGAAAGCTAGAAAATCAACTCTTCTGAGAAGGGTTTGCTTAACGATTGTCAAACTTGAAGGGTGATTGTATAAGATTTGTGGTGTACTTAGTTGATTATTTACAGATAATGTGTTCTTTGGAAGAAATGAAGAGAAGGGTTTCCAACAATCGGGTTCCATGAAGCATAGAGGATATCTATATGGTTTATGAAGAAAAAGGAGTGCATGTATATATAGGGTTTTGAGATACTCCCTGTTGCAGTTAGATATCAAGGATCTCATTAACTGCTCCACCGGTTTCCAATAAAGGTGTTGACAGTTTCCACAACTTTATGTCTTTTCTCTTTTGTACGAGATGACGTGGTCAACTGCTGGATCTCCACCTTTGGATTCTTCTTATCGCACGGCTGAAATTCTTCTAAGGTTCTAAAAAGGTAGTCTATTTCTGGAAAGGTGATCCACTTTTTATGTTTGCACGTTACCGAGAAAATTTTCGGTAACTGCTCTATCTTGTAACCTCCAAGTTATCCCTTTTTCCAGTGACATGTTGATAAGTTCTGATGTCTAGTAACCTAGTATCCAGTATATTGGTGTCTAGCATCCTGATACCCAGTGACTTAATGATCAGCGATCTAGTGTCCAACATCCTGGTGTTTAGCGTCCTGGTGCCCAGCGACCTAGTGTTTAGCGATCTAGTATCCATCCCCTGGTATCTAGCATCCTGATGTCTAGCATCCTGCCATCCAGCGACCTAATTTCCAGTCAGCCTGGTATCTAGCATCCTGATGTCCAGCATCCTGCTATCCAGCGACCTAGTGTCCAATGTCCTGGTGTCTAGCGTCCTTTCGTCAGAATTTATCTTGTTCCTTAATCTCGATTAGTCCTTCAACCTTTTCCCATGACTTGATGACATGTACTCTGATGTCTAGTAACCTAGTATCCAGTTGCTCGGTGTTTAGTATTCTGGTGTACATCGACTTGATGTTCAGCGACCTAGTATCCATCCATCTGGTGTCTAACGTCCTGATTTCAGCATCCTGTTATCCAGCAACATAGTTTCCAGCAACCTGGTGTCTAGCATCCTATAGTCAGAGCTTTGTCATTTTGTCAAAGGTTCTCCCTAAATTCAGTAGCCCTTTGTCAGAGGTACCTGCAAAACAAATATGCTTGTATAGGTGCTCACACGAGTATGAGTCCTTCTGGGTTAAGTTTCTTTCAGAAGTTAAGGCTTTCTTTACAGCCCATGGTTGCTGTCAAGAGAGTTTTGGCTCCTTCAAGACTTTTAAAGAGCAAACAGAGATAATGTGTGCAGGTGTTTTCTTACTGTATCTATTTAGAATATAGAAAGGTAAAGCATGATACAAGTAAGGTAGACAAAATTCTTTCCCCTTTCTAGAGTTGTTGTTCTGCTTGATTTTCTCAGTGTTATTGTAGACTTTTTACAGCATACCCATATTTGGGTTACTCCAAGGATTTTAACCTTTTTGCCTGCAAAGTTTCCTTGATTTGTACTAGAGGTTCCCCCTTACTTTATGGTCTTCTCTCTTAAGATGTGGGGTCACTAACAGTACTATTTCAGGTTACTTTGAGGTTTTCATGAGAAGGTGAAGCATTATAATATGGAAATAAACATGCATGCTTCCTTCTCAATTTCAAGTGACAATAATTTTAAGCCTAATATCTTCACTTTGAAGATTCTTTTCTTTGGCTTCATGGACACTTGAAACTAGTCATTTGAGTTCCTAAGCAGAATAAACGTGATTAAGACCAGAATTAAAGAGTGTAGGACTAGAACGAGGTACCTGGTCATTGTTGTTCCTTTAAAAAAAGTAGGTCCTCTTTCATTCTTGTTTCTGTTTGGAAATTGGAGTGAGCTTCCCTTCTTGCTCCTTTGCTTGACATCCTCAATATTTTCCTCCATGGTTGCTTGTCTATCCGTTGCAACATATCTTCTTTGTTGATCAGCTCCATGTCGGTCTGCTCCGTGATGAATAGGGACTTTGCTCCTTGTGTATGGCTTCCTTATTCGCAGTCCTTCCTTTGGTAGCTTGCTGTTCCCCCTCAGGAACAACTTTTCTTTACAACCCAGCTTGATTTTATATCTTTTAGTTGTTTGTTGTCTTCACATCAATCAATTCCTTTTAAAAAGGTAATGAGGTGATCTTTGATGTGAAGGAGAGAGAGAGAGAGAGAGATTTTCTGAAGAGAGCTTATTCACAGATAGGATCTGGATAGATCGATTAGATCTTTTG